>PJEX01000484.1:5584-31057 GCA_005350895.1 Colletotrichum tanaceti | reverse complement strand
ATACTATTATAAAAGCTGCGTAGGCTAACTAGTTAGCTATAAGGCTAGGAGTTATACTTTAAGCTAAAGAAGGCTATATCTCTATTAAATAATATAATTAATAAAGTAGCTAAGTAAGCTAAGTAGAAAGAGAGGTTATTTTAGTAGCTAATAAAGCATTATTAGTATACTAATTAGATAAATTATTATAATAGCAGTAAGAAAAGTCCTAATACTAACTAGTACTTTATTATTAATAAGGAGTACTACTAGCTTACGCTATACAACTTTAAGCTATAGTAGGCAGTAATATTAAAGTAGTAGCTAGGTATTAGTATTAATAATCCTCTACTAAGTATAGTTATAGCCTTTACCTAATAGTACTTTATAAAGGGTATAGTAAAAAGCTAATTAAAGGGTATAGTAAAGTAGGGTAAAGATAATAAGACTACTATAAGTAGGCTAGCTAAGCTAACTACTGCTTTTCTAGCAGTAGGTAATAATACTACTAGAAATATAGTAGTTAACTTATCCTTTAGTAGTAATAGAGAGTTAAGATAGCCTTAATATCTCTAATCCCCTTCTCCTTAGTAGTATCTAATTAATCTAGCGCTACTTAGGCTACTACTACTGCTGCTACTACTACTATAGATACCTTTAAATTTAAGATTAAAAGAGATAGCTAATCTAATACTATTATTATTACTACTATAATATAAGGAGAAATTACTATTAAGTAGGTAGGTTAAGGTAAATAATTTTATTAAGTAGTTTATTAATTAAGAAGGTAACTAATAGGTAAGTAAAAGAAGTACTATAGATACCCTTAAGTAGCTTAGATTAGTTAGGTTAAGCCTTATAGTTATATAGTTATTACTAATAACTTACTTCTCTAATCTTAGTATACTAGTTAGCCTAATTAAAATAATAAGGTAGTTAATTAAGGATTTTATTAATATATAAGGCCTTTATAAGTAGTTATAGAGACTGTTAATCTTAAGTAATACGCTTTTGTAACTAAGTAAAATTTCATATAGCTTAAGCTATAGAGAGGATAAAGTTAGTAAAGGAGTTTAAATTAATAGAGGAGCCTAAGTTAATAAGGCAGTTAAATAGGCCTAAGTTAATAAGGTAGCTAAAGGGGCTTAAGTTAATAAAGGGACTTTTTATAGTTAGCTACTTAAAAACATAAGATTTAGTAAGTATATATACTTTTAATTAATAACTTACTAATTAACTAGCCTTTACAGGCTTATTATTTATATCCTTACCTCTAGGGCTAACTCTAATCTTATTACTATATCTCTAACTAAGTTAAAATTAATTAAGCCTAGCTCTCTAACTAAGTTAATACCTTCTAAATACCCTATATAATTAATACCTTAATTAGAATAATAATACTAATAATAACAATAAGGATAATAACTTACTAGGCGTAGGGGTAGCTAATCTAATCTACGTTAAAGATAACACCTTATTAATATAGTTAGATTAGTCTAACTATACAGAAGATTTAGGTAGTAACTTATAAAGAGATAGGAAATAATAAGGGGACTAGAGAGGTTAGTAGGCAGTATAAGTACTGCTATAGATACTTTACTTTATTAGAGGGCCTATAAGGCTATTTTTAATACATTATTTTTATTAATTATCTTAGCCTATTTTAACTAAGATAAAAGCTCTACCTTAGAGGTAGTCTTAACACTACCCTAGCTAAAATACATATCTATATCCTATAAAACAATAAGGTTATTAAATATCCTCTCTATCCCTTTAAAGTTAATAAAAGAGTACTAGAAGTATCCCTCTATCTACCTTATCCCTTACCTAACCTCTACTATATAGTCTGCTAATAGGTCCTTAAAGTCTTACTTATTAGCCTTATCTTAATTCTATATAGGATACTACTATTAAAATAGCCTCTTTAGATTACTAAAAAACTCTTTAATTAGGTTAAAGTCTAGTAAGTATAGAGGAAGAAACTTAAGAATAACGCTAGCAGTATTATAGGCTTCCTTAATATTCTTTTACTTATAGAAGCTTACATTATCTATAATAATAACTAACTTTAGCATAAGAAAAGTAGTATACTTTAGTAGTAGTCCCTATATTAACTATATAAAGAAGCTATTACTATTTATTATCCCTAGGTATATTATAATATTAATAATACTGTTAAGGGTAAGGGCTAGTAAGATCTAATACTGTTAACTACACTTAAGGATAGTCTTTTAATAGGCCTTAAGACCTTTTAGTACCTATCCTATCTTTTATAACTTAGTATACTTATTAACACTAGACTTATTAATAAATATAAGCTACTATAAGTTATATCTTTAGATATAATATAACTAAGTATACTAAAGATCTTTATCTTATTAAGTAGTAATTAGATAGATCTTTTTTAATAACTAGCTAGTAGCCTTAAGTTACTTACTAAGATATAACTTATAGAGAGTTATACTAAATTATTTAAGTAGGAAATTATTTATCTTATTAAAGGTAAGGTTATTATAATATACTAGAAGCTTTAATAGCTTATAAAGCTACTAAATCTCTAGCTTTATCTAACTATACCTTATAATAAGGTATCTTTTTACCTACCTAATTATAAGGTATTAATGTTACTACTATCTTATAGTCTAGACAGTATACTTTATCTAAGCAGCTATTTCCTTATTTATCTTCTCTATTAACATTAAGATTTACACTATCTTCCTCTAATTATCTTTATCTAGCATTAGCGCTATTATTATCTATATTTAATTAATTAATCTAGTATTTAGTCTAGTATTTAGTCTAATTAGTAGTAAAGGGAGATAATAAGGATAAAGTTATTATAGGTATTATAGGTATTATAAATATCTTAAGCCCTATTAAATTAAGATAGTAATCTTAAGTAGCTTTTTAGTACTTACCTATAAGTATAATAAATTTAGTCTTACTAGTTTAAATAGTAATTTTAAATAGCTTTCTAGTGCTAGTAGGTAGCTTATATAAGGTCTAAATAGCTTTACTTTAGGCAGCTAGTAATAGCAATAGCAATAGTAACAGTAATGTTAGTTATAGTATTTTAATGTTAATAGGTCTACAATTTGTGATTTCCCTAGCAAAAAAGTAGTTAGATTAGACAGGCAAGCATTTCATATTTACATACAGACAAAAAGTTGATTTACAAACGCTGCCAACGCAACGGAGTGTATGATAGGGTACTTGCCCCCCCCCCTGCTACGGAAAAGCTTGAACGGCTACCTATGTAACGTGGCGGCGACCTGCCCTCGTCATCTGCTTACGACGAAGGCAAAAGTGCGCGTACTGCGTGAGTTGCACCAAGAGAATCAGAGGGGTCGCGTATTCTCTCGGGCGTCCTCCGGGTTCACGGTGTTACATGCCCCGAAGTGGGAGACGGAACAATAGGCCGCCTTTCCGCGGTTTCTTCTCCTCCCTCTGACTGTCATTGGACTATAGACTCAACCATGAGGAACCCGACGCATCCGCACCGGCCCGGTTTAGGCGATGGTCGGCCCAAGATAGCAGCGGCTTTGTTGGTGAACGAGTCAAGAGGGTCTACGGTTACAACGGGCATTCCAGAAGAAGCGAGGCATTACGACTTTGTCAACACTTCTGTTCCGCCCGCACGTAGACCGTGGAAGCAAAATGCTCCCGCGTTTCCATTTACTGGCTCCATCGGAGCCATCGAAAAGGCCGGACGATAAATAGGAGATGCGTCGTGGCCTGGAAACCCGCAAGTGAAAGTCTCCCCAATGCGATTCTCATTCCTATCGTGTGTTGGCGATCGAAACACCTCCCCGCTAATCACACTCGGTCTCTAGTCGCGATGAGGTCTCTGGTTCCTCTCGTCGCTCTTCTCGCCGCCGGAGTCACTGCCGGGGACTTTAGCAAGAGCTGCAAGGATGAACACGTCGACCCCTCGACTCAGATCCTGACGGCGAACTGCGATGTTGGTGACGGCAAGGGCACTTTCAAGTCAACCTCTCTCGATTTGAACATCTGCTTTGCGTACGAGGGTAATATAATCCAGGTAAGTAAAACCCCTGGCCGCGGATCGATCTCTCTCTCTCTCAGACGACATTCAACCCTCAACTCGACCCCCCCCTTCCTGGACAACCGAAAGTATGATGCTACCGTCCGCCCCTGGCTGACCTTTCAATTCCCTCGTGAAGTGGAGCAGCAGAGGGAACTTCGGCCAGGATTGCAACGGCTGTCACGTTTACCGCCTGCCGGACCCCGTCTATGGCCCGATCTTCGGGACGGTACGGGCATGGCTGGGCTGCACGTGCAACGGCGGCGCCGAATCGGAGACTTCCATCGACCTCGGTAAGCCCTAGCTAGCCATTTTGATTTGGAGATCCCCCCCGCCGTCCTTTTTTGCCCGGTTCCGAAGTGCGTACAGTAGGTAGCCAGGTCAGCCCTGCTGACTTCGTCGCCGTCGTTGCGAACATGCGTAGATTCCACGCCCGTGTCGAATGGGTTCGGGGTTTTGAGCTGCACTTCTTGAACTTGGGAGACCTGCGCGTCCCCCCCCACGACGTCGTACACTCCGCCTGGAGCTTGAAGTACCTGGCCTGCGCACAGCGAGACCCCTATGCGCGCACGATTCGATCCGAGATAGACAAATCTTGCGTCAGGTTCCGGTTTCAATCTCGGGGGTTGCTATATGAACTGTGTCGGGATCGAGTCTGGGTAGGCCTCACTGTCACCGTCGCAGGATTGGGGCCAACCTGTGGATGTTGTTTGCTGTCCGATTCAAAGAATTCTTGCTCGTGATTAAAAAGATAACTTCCAGTCAACGCGAGCATTTACACACACACAAATACACACAGATGCCCTGTCATTCCTGCTGTCCAAGTGAGCAGATAGAGCAAGGCGCCCCCCCCCCCCCCCCCCCCCCCCCGAGGCCCGCAGCACCTCTACACCTGCACCGAAGCAATCGCATCAGTCTGAGCGAGGCCAGCGGGGTGCTGCCAAGACTCCTCATTGATGGTATCATCATGGTCTGGAGACACCTGTATTCGAAATCATCCCCATGAGGCTCGGCGGCGTCTCACAGTTGTACTTCCCCTTCCACCGGTTGTCGAGCTTGGCCTGCAGGACCAGCTCGTACAGGCCCGCCATCTCCCAGGTGTCTCACACGCCCTCCCTCCGTCTCATGACGCGCAGGACGGAGTCGGCGTAGTAGCCGAGGGGCAGGATGCAGTTGCTCCATACCTTGGCCAGAGGCGTTGCGAGGCCGACGTCCGGGACCGTACACCGGTGGACGTGGTGGAATCAAACATGGACTTTTCCAAGGTCGTGCCGGAGACATCCCAGTCGATCGGGGAGGGGTAAGTGGCCGGCCCCGGCGAAATTTACGGCCTTGGTACGGAATGGCCGATGGAGTAATATCTGTAACAGGGACGCCACTTTCAGCCCTACGGGGCCGAGGTGCCGGGCCCCACTCCGTTTCCGGGATGGTTTGTTTCGACAACTCTCCCGGCCCATCGGATGAGAGGTTCTGCCCGGCTGCTACCCCTCGGCCCACTTTAGTTCCGGCTTCCTTTCTTCGTTCCTAGTAGAACTGCAAATCACAGGTGAGCTTAGAACCGATGCCGCCCCAACGGCATGGCGTGGATCGCAAATTCTCGAATCGGAACGCCCTTCCGGCCCGGAATCGACGTCGGGATTAAACCATACTTCCTAGAAGCCCAAAGACGTCATAGAACAATCCATTACCGGAATGAAATGTAGTGGCGGTGAACCTACGGCAATCCTTGGCTCAGAGTCGACTTTTGAAAAAAGGATCTCGGTCTTCAGAGGGGGGGGCAGATCGAAAGAGTCGATAAGACGTTCGAGGGGAACCACTACATCATCCATAAAGGAGCCTTCATTGGAGATTCTTCAGATTTGTGGGCTGTCTCCTGGTTGTGAACTTACTGAGAAGTGGCTGTTGTCAACTCTTTCGTATTTGGTCTTTGATGATGTCGCCGACAGAGACAGATTTCCATAGCCAACCGCAAGATGCATCGAATGCTTCGCAGCCTCCCACATCAGAAATGTAAAGAATGTCACAAGCAAAAGAAAAAGATACAAGAGAGCTTCTTCTGTCATTTTTTCTTCAGATCTTCTTTTTCTTCTGTTGTCCTTTCCTCCCTTCTCTCCCTGCATTCCCCTTTAATGTTCTTTGAAGTTTGACTTACACCTACTCCCCGAGTACGGGCTGCGACAAAAGTGCCACAGCTGCATCCCAAAGAATTCTCCCTGTAGCGGGGACAATAACAAGCCAGAGTCGACACCACAGGAAAGAGGAATTGCCAGGGCAGAGTACACGGATGGACTGCGAACCATTATCCGCCGCGGTCAAAGGGGAGACGATAACGCCGAACCCCCGCCTCCCTTTCTTGAATCTTGAAAGCACATCGACAACGTCTGGCTCGCCGGGCTAAGCGCCCTTCCAACACGAGGCCAAGAATGAGAAAATGCTAGAGGAGTCAAATGTTTCCGACGTCGAAACTGCGAGCAAATCAACTCCAGAACCGGAGAGGTCACCGTAGCCTACTCCGCACCCCCGATGAAGAGCTCAGAACGCCCTCCCCCTTTTTTTCCCCGTTGCCCTTCGAGGGGCGGACGGACAGAAACACACGAAGCGTTTCCATCTGGAAGCTTTGGGAGAAATATGACGATTAGGTAGAGCTGGTATGTTGATGGTACTACGATCTGGATCTGGGTGGTGAAAGTGTATGTATAATTAATGTGTTCCACAACCAGAGGGCACAATATCACAACAGGGCACTATGTGAACGAGGACAGCATCGACAACAAGGAAAACAACAAGAACCACCCGGAAACACCAAAAACGACCCATCACACCCTCAAAACACCAACAGACCCCAACACATCATCCATCCGCGCCTCCGCCCCCCTCGGCCTCGTCACCCAGCACTCGGCCCAGAACCACCCGTCCGCCTCGAGCCCGCCCTCGTCCAGCCCCCTCCTCCTCACGTCCTCCACCGCCGCCGTGCGCTCCTCGCCCGAGACGAACCGCCGCTGCCGGAAGACCGCCCCCCGGACCCTCTCCGTCACGAGCCCGTGCTCCTCCGCCAGCCGCGCCGCGATGCCCTCGAACGAAAACACGCGCAGCACGAACGACACCACCCACAGCCGCCGCCCGGCGTCCCGCACGCACGCCGCCGCCCGCCCAAACGTCGTCGCCGACACGTAGCCCACGCCCCCCGTGCACACCACGACGCTCACCTCCCGCAGCGCGGCCCGCAGCGCCGGCGAGGGCTCCGAGACCTCCAGGTCCTCCGCGAACCCGGCCGCCAGGAGCCCCGTCTCCACGGCGTAGGACACCGCCCCGGGCGCCGAGTCCAGCCCGACAACCTCCACCTCGGACCGCCGCCGGGGGAGCGACGCGAAGAAGCGCTTGTCCGCGGTCGTCTGCTCGGCGGCCGAAAGCCTCGGCGTGGACGCGTAGTGCCTCGCGAGGCCGTCGAGGTCGACGTCGTGGCGGAGGAGGGCGGCGTTGATGCCGTAGGAGCAGCACACGTCCAGGACCTTGACGACGTCCGGTTCGACGTCGTTGTCGTCGTCGGCGGTGGTGGCGACGTCGGCATCGCGCGTGGTTGATGAGAGCGCCACGACGCGGTCGACGACGGGGAGGGCGCGCTGCGGGATCTGGTAGCCCAGCGGCGTTAAGGCGGCGAAGTAGGCGCGCGGGTCGGGCTGGTTGTAGATGGACTTGAAGTCGGCCTTGTGGGCGTTGCCGAACTTCTCGGGCTCCCGCTCTTCGATTGTCATCTTGGCCGGGAAGAGTCTATGCTGAGGGACGATGAGGCACAGGGTAAAGCAATCGAACGGGAGGACTATATGTGACAAGGCGACCAAAACACCAGGTACCAAGCAACCTCACAGATTCAATGGGTGGTGGAACTGGCCTGTTCATATCAGCAACTTCTGGTCTCTAGACATCCACCAGAGAGCGGGACACAGAGAGCCAAGGTCATCATCACACACCACGAGCCAACCAGGTTTCGGCCCAACACATCACACACTCGTATGATGCTCGAGAAACAGGTTTTCCTGGAGGATGTACGCGTCCGGAAACATGTGAATTGTACTTACCCCTCTCGCTTACACAAAACGAGATACACACCATTACCCTCCCACCCTCGATCTGCTGCTACCTGATTCACACTCGCAAAAGTTCCCAGTCGGTAATCTATGACGGCGCGGGCCGCGAGACACATCCCCTCCTCCTCCCCCCTCCCTTTCCCCGCTCGAGTGGTGAGATATATCCCGCGGACCGACCCGTGGATCTTGTCTGCAGCTGGAAGGATCCCTTGGGACAATCTTTGCCTGCTTTATGCACCTCGCTGAGAAGTACGTCATCAACTTGCGCCTTTAGTTCACACTGGGGAAGCATGAGAGGACAGGGGCGGGGGCGGGGGCGGGGGCGGAAAGCGGTATGTACCTTGGGTGATTGTGACTAGAACAACCGCTGCTTGGAACGGGGTCGTGAATTCGTATCCAACATGGCGAGATGCAAAGAAGAAGAAAAGGATTTGTATGCTTTTCAACACTTCAAGTTAAGGCGAGGCCGCGAGTCTTGAGCTCTTGGGTGGTGGAGATCATGTATTACTTCATTACGAGATTATGTACTATGTATTCAGAACACGAGTAAAGCCCAAACGCGTCTTCTCACTGCACATCTAGTACTGTCCAGTGATGGTGATCTTGGGCGTCCTGTAGACATCCCAGTTGTCAGCGTGCGTGGGGTCGCCAAAGGGGCGCAGCGCCGCGAAGCGGAACTGGTATTCGCCCGGCGCGATCTGGCTGCCGTTGCCCAGCTTGCCGAACCACCAGTGCTCGTTGTACGTTGCCGCCGTGTCGCGGGGGACGTCGGTGACGGGGTAGGTGAAGGTCTGGTCAGGGTCGTACTGCGCAGGGTCAAACGTCTGGACATTGCCAGAACCCACCCACGAGGCGACGGAGCCGATGTAGCCGTTCTTGCCCTCGACGGGAGGGTACACCCACTGGCGCTCCGTCCAGCTGGCGTCGAAGATATCCCAGCGCGTCTGGCGGGTTCCCCACAGGAGCTTCTGGTAGATCTTGGGGAAATCCTGGGCCTCGATGCTGAGGTCGAAAGAGTACGTCGCCTTCTCGCTGATGGGCGTGGCGTCAACCGTCGAGTCAGACTGCGGCCAGCCGGCCTCGTGGACGCCGCCGAGCGTGTTGCGGAGATCGGCTCCGACGCCGGCATAGGGGACCGACACCTGCTCGCCGTTGCTGCCCTGGATGATGACCTTGCCTCCATAGAGGGGCAAGCCGGTGGTGTTCCAGCCGAGCTTGTCCGGGTTGTTGAAGTTGACCGAGACGGTCTTGCTCTCGCCGGCCTTCAGGGTGAAGTCGCGGGGGAAGCTGATCTCGGGCGTGTACGTCTTGGGGCGGAGCTGGGTAAATGTCTTGACGCGGTTCGTGCCGGGAAGGCCGGCCGAGGGAGCGTAGGGAACCCAGGCGAGGGCGTCCACGCCCGCGTTGGGCTGCACCGAGAACTTGTACGTCACGTCCGACTTGCCCTTGTTGGAGACGGTGATGTCGTGGTAGCGGGAGAAGTAACGGGTGTCGTTGAGCTGGATCTTCTCGAACTCGAGCTGGGTGTCGTAGTGGAGGACCTTCCAGGCGTCAATCTGGCCGTTGCCGACCTGGGCCGGGGGCGCAGTGTAACCGTAGTCGGTGGCAGTGCCGTCGGACCAGGGCAGGGCGTAGCCGCTGGAGATGATGCGGCGGGACAGAGCGCGGGCAAAGCCCTTACCCTGGACGGAGCGGCCACCATGCTGGCCGATGTAGAGGGCGGCGACACCGGCGACGTAAGGGCAGGCCATGGACGTTCCACTCAGAATGGCGTACTCGCCGTTGGGGTAGGTCGAGAAGATGTTGCCACCAGGGGCGCCAATGTCAGGCTTCAGCTGGTTGTCGTACAGCAGACCCCAGCTGGTGAAGGTGTTGGGGCGGTTGCCGGCAGGGTAGTCGAGGGCAATGGGGATTTCGGGGTTGACCGAGAAGTCGGCGGTCACGGTAGTGTTGGCCTTGATGGCGGCGATGAAAGCGGCTCCCGTCTCGGCGGTGATCATGGCGATCTGGGAGTCGGTGTTGCCGGTGGACGGGGTCGTCATGGGGGACCCGTTGTTGTAGATGAGGATGTACTTGGCGCCCAGAGCAGCGAGGTTCTCCTGCTTGACCTGGAAAGTGCAAGTTCCTCTGCGGACGAGGGGAATCTTTCCAGTCAAGTCAGGGCTGCCCGCCGGGTAGGGGGTGCATCCGTCGGCAGGGTCGCTGGTGTCGGTGTTGAGGGCAACGATAGGCCAGTCGACAATGGTGGGAGGGAAGTAGCCTCCGGCAGGGAGGTATCCGACGCGGACCGTCTCACTGCCGCCGTAGGTAGCCTCGAAGGGGATGGCTGGGAAGACCTCGGTCTCGACTGAAGCTACAGCGACAACGTTCTTGCCAGAGGAGCCGGAGCTGCCGTAAAAGGGGCCATTGGCTCCGCTGTTTCCAGCAGAGATGGTGACGACGACGCCCTCATCGACCAGACGAGAGGCAACCTCGGCCCAGGCGTTGTTGGACCAGCCGCTGGCACCGCCGATACTGGCGGTGATGATGTCGACGCCGTCGTTGTAGGCGGCCAGGAAGGACTCGATCAAGGTGGCGGTATCGGTGCTGGCGGCGTTGGAGAAGACCTTGTAGGCGTGGAGGGTGGCCTCAGGGGCGACACCGACCCAGGCGTCGGTCTTGCCAGCGACAATACCGGCAACGTGGGTGCCGTGACCACGTGTGTCGATGGGGTCTTCATCGGGGGCCTTGGGTCCAGTTGCCGGGTAGAAGCCGTCTCCGACAAAGTCGTAACCGGCAGCGACCTTGAAGCCCGGACCGAATCCACCGCCGAGAGCAACGTGGTCGTACCAGATACCGGTATCAACGACACCGACCTTGACGCCCTTACCAAAGATGCCCTGAGCGTGAAGCTTGGCTACACCAGTGGCGTTGTGCGTCGAGTAGTTGGCAGCATCCTCGGGGGCAGCAGCACGGCCCTCGGTAGGAGCCAGCTTGACCTCCTCGTTCACCCAGACGTTGATGACATCGGGGAGCTCCTGCAGGGTGTCGATGTTGAAGGTATCAGTCTCGATGCTGGCGCCCGAGAAGACATTGCTGGTGAACTCCTTGACGACCTTGATGCCGTCGGTGGAAGCGACGTTCTGACGACGAACGCGAGCGCTGGATCCCTAAGTATCAAAGAAAAGGCGAGTGTCAGCTGGAGGACGGCCACCCATTGGTACGAAGGGAAAGAGGAAGCATTTTCTTCAGGCGGCAGCCAAGCGCAGCGGGCACTCACAGGAGCGTATTCAATGATGAAGCTCTTGGCGACGAAGACGGTGGACTCCTGGTTGTTGCTGGCCTCCTGGCGGGGACCGAGAGCAGCAACACCTCCGAGGTGGAGGGCGAGGGCAAAGGCTGAGACAGTGGCCGAGATGCGCATCTTGACGGATGCTGGGTCTTGCCTTGGTAACGAGTGAATGTAGTAGAGCGCAAAGCTACCGAACAGGAACAAGACAAGTCGGCGTTTGTGGGGAGGACGAGGTTTAAGTAGTACCTGCTATCAGGCGAGCATGCGGGTGGCGATGCCATGAGAGTGAGCAGCTCGCCCTATTCCCTGATCCTCTGAGTGAGCTCAGCAGCAAGAGCAAGAGGGTCCAAGGGGAAAAGCCGAAGTCGAAGCCCACCGAGCTCATCCCTCCATGTCCAAGATGTGACGTCCAGGGTTCGATGCCATGGCCATTGGGCGGTGCCGTGAAGTTGCACGCAACCGAATGCCCTTGTCTCGTACGGCGCATATCTAGCTGCATCTTCAAGCGCAAGAGTCGTGTCGATATGTAACTGCAGAGAACCGCAGCGTTGTGCTGCAAGGCGCCAGGGCCGGGACCGGAGAAGGCGCCGTCTTCAGAGGCCGACGTCGTTTAGCTCGCCCCGTTACGTTGGAACCTGGGCCATGTTTATCTGGGGCGAGGTACCAAGGTAATTTCGCGACGGGGTGACTGCCAGCCTACCATGGATGGCGGTCCGCGGACGAGTCGCGATGTCGCCCGATGGAGGTCCAACTTCAAAGGATGAGCCGCCAAGACCTTGACCAGCTTCCTCGTTCGGACGCGAAGGATGGCACGGCGCTGGCCAGGCGGAGACCAATAGTGCCAATGGCGTGCGGTACGTCGCCTCATCACCTACCGTCTTGAGAAGTCGAGATGGTGCCCCCCCCACAGACCGGCCTTCGTGCATGCCGAGAGGTGTTATCGGAGCTCCAGGGGTATGTAGCCGGATGGTTGCTGGTGTTGGGGGCCTAGCGCGGATTGCTCAAGAAGAATGCGGTCTGTCGTATCGTGCTCTCGCGGCCTCCATCTTGTGTGTGTCTGTCCCCATGCCGTCCAGCGCTTGTACGTTAATCACCTCGTACGGCGGCGACAAAAGCGTGAAGTGAGTGACGCTGGTACAAGAGCGGTGCAACTGTTGCTTGCCGGGTTCTCATCTCATGGCGAGCACAGCGTGTGTCACCCCAGTCGCCGCCTCTGTCCTCCTCTTTCCTCACTCTCGGTGTATTTCTCCGTCCTGTCGAGCTGCCTCGCTTCTCGGCTCAGAAACGACGTCGAGACATTGACAATACCGAGACGGAAAAGCCATAGAGAAGAGTTGGTGTCGTTACAGAGCCCGGGGAGCGTCGATGGTGGCTTGAATGGCTTGGAAATGTGCTTGGATGGCTTGATGAAGGATGCAGGAAAGACGTCTTGACAGGCGCGCCCAGTTCAGGTACCGAGACACAATTATCAGGTACCGTACGGATACCTACCGAGGCGGCGGCGGTGGCGGACATTCACCGTCTGATGCCACTTGTCACCAGCTGCTGGAGACATGAGGCGTTGGGTCCACTCTCTTGATTGACACCTAGCGCCACTCGTAAACGCGATAAGCTGATGGCCCGTGTCCCTGCCGTGTCACTGTCCGTCCAGCTAGCGTACATCTTCCTCTAACTTTATTTGGCAGCTGGCTAAGCGCAGCCATCCGGTATCCACTAATCCGCGTACGGTCACTCGGTAGATACGTACCGAAAGGGGACATCCTTCGCTACTCCTTCTCGACATCAGACTCGGTCCCATCATCGCCTTCGTTTCCTGCACGTAAAAGAGGAGACGGGACGCAGGTACGAGAAGCATCTGCTCGAATCCGGAATCATAGAGTAGGGATGGTACGCGCCTAACTGTGGGATCCAACAAGCCTCCGCCCCTCGGCCTCGAAGAACCGGCCGCCGCCGCTGCCGCCCGATCACGAGGCAGCGGAGTCCGGACCGACTAGGGGAGGGGAACCAACAATTTTACCCGCATGCTGGTTTAATGAGGGCCAAGCTCCGAGCATGGCTCCCAGGCGTAAGTACGCAGGAAGAAAGGATTTTGTTAAAAAAAAAACCAAAAAAAAAAACCACAAGAGCCCATACTCGAGAAACACGTTTTACACAGCTGCAGCGTCACATCGTTCTCCTCGCCAGCTCTTCCCCCCTTGCCCGTATTCGTTGCCAGGACCAGCACTGCTGCTATTCGGATACGCCTTACGCCCCATGTAAATCGTCCATCAGGGAGTCCAAGATGTTGGTTGAATCTCTGTATCCGACGAAGATCAGCAACGACCCTTCGGAGGCTAGAACGGCGGGAGGGGGGTCATGGGGTCGGTCCATGGGTCAGGTTATCAGCCATCCGAGGGCGAGACGCATGCACGATTGCCTCATTTGCCCCCAAGCTGACGGCATGTCGTCCGCAATCAAGAGGGGAATGTTGACAACTGACCATACTTCAAGGCACTCTGGTGTGCGAACACTGAGTAGAGTAGAGTCCAACACTACGTACACGAACGACGGTTGGACTACGTAGTACATACAGACCGAAATGTCTACGTCCACATAGGAAGGTATCAAGCCGCACATCGCCAAACTGCAATCTTGGAAGAAAGCCACTGCAGCCTCCAGAACATCTGACCATGTGGCAGCCATCCCGATCGGGGAGGTAGATCTGCAGCTTCTCCTTGAAGAGGGGGGGGTCGGCTCGCTTGCTGATGTGGGTGGCCCACACCACACGCGTGCTCTCAGGAACAGTACGCGATGAGGGGCAAACTGTGGGCGCTCCTCCGGTCGAGATAGATCTTGCCCCTGGTTGCAGTCGCCGGAACTTCTCCCATCCCGTTCGGCAAGTCTGGTGTCGGTGGTGGCAACCGTGAAGTTTGGGGACCGACCCGTCCGCATACGTACAGCATTTCTGTAAACGGCCGCAACGACCGTGACAACTTGCCTGGACCAGTCCTATTGGCGAGCCCCGAGGTTTCTCTCAAGATACCGCCAGTTTGATGTCAACCCCCCGTGCCCCCCCAGCAGCGAACAGGAGTCGTTCTCCTTCTTGAACATGCTCCGGTGCCCGGTTCTCTATCTTCTTGATGCCCCCCCACACGGGAAAAACCCGGTATATCCATCACGCTGACGCACAATATCACCTCGCCACATACGCAGCCGACACCTCAAGTTCGCCACTCGACAGACTGTGACTGTCAACGGACCTCATGTAGCTTCACATTCTGCATTTGGCAGCCCGCGATACTCTAATTCGTGGGCTATCCCCCTTGGTATACAGAGCCGAGGGGGGGCAACGCTACAGGGCGGGCTATGCCGAGGTCGGAAGCTGGTCATGTCGTGATGGCCTTGCTAATCTACCTCGCTTGCCGAAGAGGGGAGAGAGTCTGGACCCGACGACCGCGACTGACACACTTGAAGTCGGAGTCGCATTGCTCTAGCAGAGATCGGCTTGGTACCGGGTGTCGCTATTCAGCCCGGGACTACCGCCAACAGTCTAAACACTCATGAGGTGTCCCCGCATCCGAACGGAAGAATCGCTTCGTTGTGTATTAATCTCCTCAATGTTCTTTGCTCCGGCGGACGCAGGCCTACGTCTCCCGCGACCTGCCTTGGTTCTCAATCGCCCAGAGCTCACCGAACCGGCTGCCCTCCCTCTCGACCAGCTCGCCCGGGCTGCCCGTCTCGACGACACGGCCCTGGTCCATGACGATGACGGCGTCGAAAAAGTCCATGACCATGTCCAGCCGGTGCGACACCATGGCGATTGTATACCTGCCAAACTCCTCCTTAATGATCTCTTGCATCAACCGGTCCGTCGCGTGGTCTACGCTCGAGCTCACCTCATCGAGCAGCAGCACCCCGCCGCCGCGCCTCTTGAACACCGCGTCCTTGGCCCGCCGCCGTAGGATCGCCCGCCCCAGGCTGAAGAGCTGCTTCTGCCCCGCACTGAGACTGTCGGCGCTCATGCCTTCGTGCAGCCCGCCGCGCTCCTCGACGAACCCGGTGAGCTGCACCGTCCGCAACACCGAGAGGCAGTCGACGTCCGTCGCCGATTCGAAGGGGTCAAGGTTCGACTTGATCGTACTGCCATCAGGTAGGAAGACGGCGTCCTGGGGCACAGCTATGATGCGCCGGCGAAGGGTCGACCGGTCAATACGGTGGAAGGGGACGCCGTCCAGCTCCATATTCTGTGAGCAGGTCGAGATGGGATCCAGAAGGCGAAGGAGAAGGAGGATAAGGGACGATTTACCGCTGAGAGACGAGTCAGTATAGGACGCCTCTGGGGGTTACTCAGGGAGGGAAAACGAGATGAACTCGCCTTCCGGTTCTACCGCAGAGGGCAACCTTCTGACCGGGCTGGATGGAAAAGGTAAGGTCCTTAAGCGCAAGGCTTGAAGGCGTCCGCTCGCCTTCTGAAGACAGTTGCTGTTCGTTGCTGTGATGCTTTATCAGCGGTGGTCGACATGATGAGAGCTGGGGTTTGCTCACCCGTACGAGGCAGATACTCCTTTGATGTCAATATGGCCGTGTTCAGGCCACTCTTCCGATGGCTCAATGTCCTCTCCCTCGAGGTTTTCCGGTGTCACCTTTTCGGAAAACGTCTTGATACGCGCCACGGCGCCGATGGATGTCTCGAGCTGGGTGTAGAACCGGATGAGCATGGCGATGCTCTCGCCCCACGACATGAGGGTGACCAGTGAGGCCCCGGTGAAGCCCGAGTTGGCCCTGAGCGTGACGGCTAGGGAAACGAGGACGACAGCGATGCTGGCGACCATGAGCTGCATTGTTACGACGAGCCACTGCTGGATCATGGCGAGCAGATATGCCGGCCGCAGGGAGGTGTTGAGCAGTTCCTGGTTGAACGCGATATCTTTACTCGTCCAGCCGAAAGCACGCATGGTTGCGACGCCTTTGATGGTGTCGAGGAAGTGCGTGCTGATCATTGTCAGCCATGGGGGCCTTCAGACCAGAAAAGGGAACTTACTAGAGGGGGCTCTTGGACTCCAGGTCGAGCAGTCTCAGCTGTCGAGAGGTCCGGAGATAGAACTTCTGGATGATCCAGCAGAAGGCAATCATGAACGGGTAGCTGATGACCATATATGGCGATGCAACAGCAATGACGGCCCCCATGGCAATCGACTCGAACCCATCAATGACGGTGTTCAGTAACGACAAGGGCAGCTCGCTGTCGATCAGCGTCATGTCTTGAGAGAAGAGGTTCGTGACGACTCCCGCGTCGGTAGTTGTAAAGAACGTGAGCGGCGCGTTGATGACGGTCTGCAGGGCTTGTTGGTGAAGCTGAGTGCCAGAGGAGGTGGTCATGTAGATGATTAAAGCAACGCCGGCGACGAAGAGAGAAATTAGTTGCAGGGCTTTGAAGAACCCGTAGAGTCCGACGTAATACTGGCTACTCTTGCCAAGCGTGTCTTCGGCCCAATACTTCATCCAGATCGTCGGGAAATTGTGCCAGACGGCAACCGAAGCAGAGAAAAGCACAAAGATGACGGTCGAAGTCACATTCAAGCTGCGAAAATAGTGCCTGTAGACCTTCAAATCTCCAGTCTGCCTCGACCTCTCCATCATCTCGTCGGCAACGGCAGGGGCACGCTTTGGTCTCGAGCCTAGACCTGAAGACGGCCTAGTTTTGCTGTTCGATTCGCTGCCCGCATCGGAATCCGTGTCAGAGTCTGCTGCCGTAACCCCAAGGCTGGCAACGTATTTCTTGTCCCGCGTCAGGTCGTTGAAGGTGCCTTCCTCGACCAGAGTGCCATCTGTCCCGAGGGCAATGATGTGGTCCGCCAGGGGTAGGTATTTGATCGCGTGTGTGCACAAGACGGCCGTTGCCTTGCGCCGGCGAATGATGCCGTCGAGCCCAAACACCCTCCGGAAAACTTCAGCTGCGGTATCGTTGTCAAGGCCACTCAGGATGTCGTCAAAGATCAAGAGGTCGCTGTTGAGGTACAGAGCGCGAGCAAGGGAGACGCGCTGCTTCTGGCCGCCGCTGAGCATGATACCGTTGCTTCCAATCTTGGTGTCATCGCCGTACGGCAAAAGAAGCAGGTCCGTGGAAAGCATGCACCCTTCAATGATCTCGTCATATCGTGCCTGGTTGAAGGTGGAATACCCGACGATATTGTCCTTGATGGAGCCATTGGAGAGAAACGGATTCTGTTCGCAGTACCCGATGGCAGCGTTGCGCGAGGGCACTGATACGAGGCCGCTGTTGAACGGAACCTCGCCGAGCAGGACCTTGCAAAAAGTGGACTTACCCGATGCCACAGGACCAACAACGAGGGTAAGCTGAGATGCCGGAACAGATGCCGTAATGTTCTGGAGCACCATCTTGTCTGCCGTCCAGCCAAAGCTGCCGTTCACAATGGTAATGGCAGGGATCGGCGGGCTGCTTTCGGAGCTTTGCCGCGGGGACTTTTGGAGTGGTTGCAGAGGGATTCCTTCCATGCTGTCCTTGTATGCGCTGCCCTCTGATTGTCCTTCGTTCCACGCTGAAGGGTGGGCAGAGTGCCGGAAGTCGACGCGTGATTCCACTTCGAGAAACTTCTGGATCCTCCCCAGGCAAGTGAAGCCGGCAATCATGTTCGGGACTGACTGGAAGAGCAAACCTAACGGGTTGTTGAGAAGGACCAAGAACGAAAACGCCGTGAAGATGGTTGTGGTGTCGAGGCGGGACTGCGCAAAGACAAAAGTGACAGCCGGAGAGACGATGTTCGGGGCCGAGGCTGCGATCGCTGTGACGACGATAAGCCAACGGAACTGGTTCCCGATGCGCATCTCTTCGATCCTCATCTTCTGCACAAAGTCGGCTACAGGGCCCGTGATACCGGAAATGCGTAGGTACTTCATGTTGGAAATGACATTGGCTGTGAGCCCCACGCGCTTCTGGATCTGTGCCATCCAACGAGACTGTCGCTCGCCCGTGAGCTTTGCGGCCGCGGCGGTGATGCCGGTGCACACGATGATGACGACGATAGGGGCGATGAAAGCCACTCCTAGCTGGCTTTCCAGCAGCCAACAACCAAGCGCAATCTCGATGATGTTGGCCCAGAACTCGTGCAAGCTGTAGAACCCGCGGATGATGCGCTCCGTGTCGGTGCTCATTAGCGTCACTGCGGCTGCGTCTCCGGTCCCTACGAGCGAAGCTTCCGTGGTCTTCTTGTAAATGATTGCCGACAGGCAGCCTCGCGACATGTATAGAGCTCGCTGCTGGAAATAGTAGTAGAGGGCGTTGGATATAGCGATGCCGGTATAGATCATGACGGAGGCACCGATCAGGCCATACCCCACGGTCTTCGGCGCGTCATTATCGTGTAGATAGTGGAGCAGGGCTTGGATGAAGAAGGGCTGGCTGTAGTTGAACCCAATGAGCGCGATTCTTGGAGCTACAGGCAGCAACAACGGAACAGCGAGGGTCTTGGCGAGAGCTCTCGCGAGCCCATGTTTCTTGCCGAGATAAGTTCCCTTGTCGAGCTCTTGAGCCAGTGCGGCTTGCATCGTTTCCGATATCATGCCCCGGTCAAGCGCATACAGGTCCTTGATGGTGAGCACGTTGCGGTAGCCATGAAGAAAGAGATGGTTAAGCCAGTAGTAGACGCCCAAGCTGAAGAGGCCGCTCGTCTCCTCCGGGCTGTGTTCTTCCGCGGTCCAGCGGACCCATCTTGCCTTCCTCTGGGCCTCAACAAAAAGTATGACAATCTTGACAGCCAGCGAGGCCGTAAAGAGCCTGGCGAACAGTTGAGTTGGAAAGGTCCGCGCCATCAACCAAGATGTTCTGGTTTGGGCGGCATCGAACAAGATCTGGAAGAAGACATAGCCCGTCAAGAGCATGGAGGGCCTGAGTGCCCTTGTATGCTCGGCATAAGACAGTCCTATCATGAAGAGAGCGGCGAGAAAGCTGAGGGCAGACGCCCCCACTGCGAAACCATCAATGTGCGAGCCATTGAAAGTGGTTTGGAGAATGAGGAGCGCGAACTGGAGCGTGGCGAACACTGTGACTATGACCTTGACAACCTGAACGTCAGCATCCACCAGCTCGGACACGTGTGCGTCATTTTAACGGTTTGTCACTCACCAGCTTGATTGTCTGAACGACTGGGGCGCCGACGATTCGTGGTTTTCGGGAGAGGAAAGCGATGCGGGGTAGCGAAAGAGCAGCAAAGACCGCCGCAGGAATGATGGCTAAGAAGATTCTCTCAAATCGGAGCGTGAAGTCGAAGTCGCCGCGACATCCCTGGACGCCGGGTCCGAGGGAGTCGTCGTTGAGGCACCTTGAGCTCATTGTTCAGGTACCTCTTTGCGTCAAGAGTACTCTATACACGACCCGGAAAGTCAGGGGGTCGGTCGGGGTGCAGTGAAAAGTGAAAACTCAGTGCCACGAGATAGTGGTCGAGACACTCGTATTGGCTGCCCTCAGGAGTTGCAGTTGTGGCTCAGCGAAGTTCGTGTATGGAAAACTTAGAAAGTGATATGGGGCTGGAGTGGCTTGCGAACCAAAAGGCTAATGTCTATTATATTGTGGCAGGTGCGAATGTCATGACACGACATGGAGCTTACGTCTCGCGTCGACGCTGATGATGCCTTTTGACTCGCATCGTAGTGCAAGAAGTCTCTAGTATCGAAAGCGGAAGGTCATCACAGATCGATGCGGGGCCGGGGGGCACTCAAGTCGAGTCTTACCGTAGCGACTCCGTGGACTAGAAGGAGCCTGGATTCACGAATGTATGTTGAGCGTTGTGTACGGATACCTAACTAGACGTGGCCCCACGAGACGGGGTAGCATGCCGAGAGCCGGCGGTCTGAGTCAAAACTCAAGCGGCGGCGAGCCGGGTCGGGGGCTTTCACCAAGAACATCCTCGCAGTGGGAGGCAACCCCGGAAGCGGCCGAGGAAACACTTCCGGAACATCGGAACGCCCATCGCAAGCCATTCCATGCTGAGTCCATGCCGTTTCCTGTTGTTGGATTTGGAGTTTAGAGAGGGGGGTTCGCCGACGGATGACGACCGGTAAAGCCATGGCTGACGAATTCTGAGTCCTGAAAGGAAACTAGAGAATCATCGAGAAGGGTGAGAAGACAGCGGTGAGGGGCCGCGTGGACGCGTCGTCTTAATGCGATCGCTGCTCGCCAGACGGCGAAGACGAAGACGATGACGAGGCCAGCTTCGTGTCATGTTAGGGGGATGGTCGAAGGGTGCCCGGGCTAACGAGCTGACGGTGCTACTTTTCCGATAAGTCGGCCATCCCCATGGCCGTTCGGACTGATTGCGCTTGTTGGTTGAAGGAAGGAAAGAACGAACGACGCAGGCCGGATATTTACGGGTGTGTGTACGGAGTAGTGGTTGTGGGGCCGTTACAGGCCCCGGGATAATAAACCGCATAATCCAATATTGCTTACCTAAGGAGAGCACCGCCATATATCCTCACCAGCCCCATCCACACCGCCACACCATGAACAGCCTTCCCCGTTCCCCCATCCAACAAGATAAGTTAGTCACCCACACGTCACACGTCATGTACCGACCTGGGCCGTCGGCCGGCACCGCTGTCAGCCTGTCCGTTGCTCGGAGTGGAAACGAACGGCCACCAGCCAACAGCCCGCCAAGCTCCAGCGTCAGGCGATGCGATGCGTGACCCCAATTTCCCAAGAGCGAGGCAACGAACGCTACTGCCTTTGAGCCAAGCTGAGCTGAGCAGGCAGGACTGGTCTTCTTTTCGCTTGTTTCCGCCCCCCCCCCCGGGTGGACTGATTCTCGGATTTCAGCAGCATAAAAGACCCAATACAAAGTCGAAGCCGTTGGCTCATCTGTGGACTGTGTTCTGACGAGAACTGACGCACCAATATTGAAACCCCAAACACCGCGAGCATCCAGTCATAGACATCCACGTCAGGGCGTTGATTCATACAACTCCCCAACCTGCTAGGCCGCAACCAGTTTCACTGCCCCGCCCGTCCAAAGAACAGAACAAAATTGAAACGTTGTCGAGTAGATGCAAATGCAGTCAGTGAGCAAAAGAACAAATAGCGGCATTCAGGGCCATTAATCCAAGGCACCCATCCCTCCCCACCGACCTTTCGCACTATCACCACCCTCCTCTTCTTCCAAGCTTACAAAGGGACAAGGGGGTCTTTCCGAGAACCGTATCGAATCTCCAGGTACCAAGGGTCGGCAAGTACGAGCCCGCCACCATGTGCATCGTCCTCCTTACCACCGCCCACCCAGACTACGCTCTCATCGTCGTCGACAATCGAGACGAGTTCATCCTACGCCCGACGTCTCGCCCGCACTGGTGGTCACACCCGTCCGGCGCTTCCGTGCTCTCCGCCCGCGACCTCCAAAGAGCAGAGAAGGGGACGTGGCTCGGCATTACCAAGACAGGACAGCTAGCCGTGCTCACCAACTACCGCGAAACCAACACGCAGGATGTCGCCCATCCAATCTACGCCGCTCGCAGCCGCGGCGGCATGGTCACGGCCTGGCTGGGATTCGACCCCACCGAACCCGTGTCGGTATCGGTGAATCACCTCGTCAAGGATGGGGGCGTCAAGGGCGTCGGCGGCTTCTCCATGGTAGCCGGTAAGTTGAAGAGAAAGCGCGGCGGCGGTGGCGACGACGAGAAGCCCCACCGCGCGCTCGAAGGCATCGCCATTATCTCGAATCGCTGTGACGACCTCGAGGACGTGCCGTGGATCGCCGAGAAGCGTGGCGAGGTATATGGCCTCAGCAACACTGGCTACGACGACCCCAATCCGTGGCCCAAGGTCGAGAACGGAAAGCGGCTTATCAGGGAAGCCATCCAGGAGGCCGTAGCTGGGGACCTAGACGAGAACGCACTCGCCGAGCGCCTTTTCGAGGTACTCGACACCGATACGTTGCCTAAGCACCCCGACATGAGCCTGGCGGACTACATCAAGGAGCTGAAGCAGTCCATCTTTGTCCCCGCGCTGGGCGATGACGAACATCGCAAGGCCATGGAGGAGGCCGTTTCGAGAGGGCCGGGCCAGTGGGCAACCGACGACCAAAAGGCCGCCGAGGGTCTGCAGTTGGGCGAGCGACCGGATCCGCCGGCGCAGACCAGCATGGGCTTCGAGGTGGGCTTGTACGGCACGCAGCGTCAGACCGTCATCATGGTCGATTGGGACGGCAATGTCACGTATCGCGAGCGGGCGTTGTGGGACGGCAACGGAAACCCGATCGAGAGGGGCCAGGGCGACGAGGTGTTTAAGTTCAAGATCGAGGGGTGGGAGAGCTGAGGTGGCCACGATTCACATCCAAGATTCCAAAGGCGGTACTGCATCAGTCCATATTTAACCGGAGCATCGGGCCCTGCATCATGGCTTGGAATAGGTAGATGATAGTGATGAGTTAAGAGATTCGTTCAGATGATAATTAGCCTTTTCATGTCCTCTGAAGGAGCACTTGTCCTAGGGTTGAGAAGACCAAAGAAGGTGACATGCAGAGGAGCATTTGTATCTATGCTTGTGATACCGCGTGGAAAGGTGAGGGAGGGAGGGAGGGAGGCAAGACCACAGCGCGTATAAGCAATGATGAAGGAAGCTGTACCGACATATGACCTTCCGTCCAGGCCTCCATATCATTCAGTTTACTTGAGATGTACATACTTCTCTTGTGGCAGGAGGCAGCTGCATGTGCGTGAATAAGACTATGCACCTCAGAGAACAAATGGTATATATCCTCGCATCGGCCGGCCGTGCCCTTTGACGTCGACGCGTCCTCCAAACACGCGCATCAACAACAACAAGATCAGAGCAACCATTTTCATCTGAACCTCGCCTCACCTCAGCTTTGCACTAATTAGCTCAGCTCAACGCAGCTCAACTCACAATAGGCTGCTTGGGCATTCCGAAGACGACCGTATTCATCTCTTGTCGTCCGAGTTGATTATTCCCATCCTTCTCATCTCCTCTCCTTTTCTTTTCTTTCCCCTTCCTCTCTCGTCCAGAAATGCCCTCCGCCGAGCCCAGTTCTGGCTCGATCGGTTTAGTACTCCTTGCCCACACGACACGCTGCATCGTCGCCATCTCCATCCATCTATTCGGCCTCTTCCGCATCAACCTGCGTCTGATTCCGCAGTGGTTTCGTCTCCTCCTCATAGCGGTCAAGCTCGTTGGCCGCTCAATCGTCGAGTCGGCTGGCATTGTTTCGATTTCGACAAGAAAAACGATCGCCGCCTGGAAGGGGACGTTTGCCATTCTTCTCTGGGCCGTACCCTACACCGTCTTCCTCTTTTTCTTCGTCCTGCAAGCTGCTATCGTCGTCGTCGTCCTGGAAGAATGCGAGACCGTCTACGTGGGACTTCGTTCCTCCCGCTTCGGAACCGCGGTTCTAGGATTCCTCCTGAACGAGGAGTTGCTGCCGTCGCCGCTCGACCGACCATCTCCCGACCCGTGGGACCCGTCCATCGCAACAACGGACCGGATCTTGAGCGTGCCAGAGAGATCACCGTTGTTTCGAGCATCTCAGAGGCGAGGCCCGTTTACCGCCAGTCAGGCAAAAAAGCCGTGGAGTCGAATCCTGATATTCCTGAAGGGTCTCTCGGCATATCTATCCACGACGATGAGCACGGCGACGCCTCAAACTCCCCCCGAGCGAACAGAGATGATGACGCCCAAGCATATGGCGATACAGAGCTTACGCAACCTTCAGGAACCCCTTCAACCCACGCAAGCCAACCAGGTATACAGAGTGGCTCCAGCCACCAACTACATCTCAATGTTCAAAGACGCCGTGCTGCTGGAGATCGTCAAGTGCTGGCAGAGATTTCCCACCCCAATGCCCCTACGCGAATTTCTTCTCGAGACCGGGCCGCGCTTAAGCGACACGACTCAGCAGACCAGAACGGAGAGAAGCAGCTCATGCTGCCGAGGTCGTCTGGACTCCCATCAACATGTTACCGCGGTGCACGACGTCTCTCAGCTAGCTTCTCCAACGGAGGGCCTCTTTCTAGCGACCCAACCGTTGCCAGCCATAGCATAAGCGCCGTCATGGGCACTGCCGCCGGTTGTTCAACGACCGCGTGTGCCCAGTCTTCCGCAGGTACCGCTGACGCCTCCAACACCGCAGACACCGCGGGCTATTCGACATGTGACCCCATAGAGGTTCACACATCGGCCCACGGAGACGATAATACGGTACCCAAAGCACTTGATTCGGCAGCAAGGATCCCAGTCTTGGCTGACTATGGGCACAACGTCCCTTTCTCTCAGCGACTATCCCAGCACCAACTCCCTCAACCCTCCGGTCGACGAGACGCCGACAAGAAGCGCCTCCCCAAGTCCCGCACGTTGACTGTTCTGTCCAACCTCACGGCCTCCCTTTCGAGGTCGTCGCTGGCCAACTTCGCCGGGAGCGAGCGCAAATCATCCCAGCATACCGTGTCGTCTCGCAAGACCAGCAGCTCTTCAACCTTTGCCTCCAACGCGCCGACCAGAACTGCGACGCCAACAAGTCCCGAAGTCAATCCGCTCATCATTACCACGGCTCAACCCTCAGCGTACTGGTCGGGACGTTTCTTATCCTTGCAAGACCGCTTCCAAGGCGAATCGCTGCAGGAGAAGACGCTGTCCATCTTTGTGACCGCGCACGCGTCCAAGTCCACCATTCTGGCCCAGCAGCGAGAAGTCTACCAGCGCCGCGGCAACCTTCCCCTGAGCACGACTACCGCCCTCGACCGTTATGGCACCAACGCCGCTGTACAGGAAGCTGAGCGCCTCTCTGACGAAGACAACCGGTGTTTGCGCATCTTTCTACATCTCGACGCCCTTTGCGGCACCCCCGAAGCTCAGAAGAGCCTGCATACCTGGCAGGAGGCATACGCGCGCCGCGCGGGACGCGATGTTCTCTTACCACAAGGCGCAAGCGTGGAGAAGGGCTTCGTCGCACGTCTCTTTAGCGGGAGCAGCAGACGGAGTTTGGGAAGCTCTCGGTCGGGCAAGGAGACGACGAAGGGCAAGCAGCTTTTGACTGCTTTCTAATGGGTTATCAGAGGAGTGTCAGGGAGGTCTCAAGGGGTAGGGGGGGGGGGGG
>PJEX01000483.1:16947-31194 GCA_005350895.1 Colletotrichum tanaceti | reverse complement strand
CTATATAAAGCTTCTAGATATCCTTTAGCCTAAGATTTATACCTCTATAACCTACCTTTATAACTATATACTATAAGCCTCTTATAGTTAGAAGACTCTATACTAGTTATAGTATAAATACTTCTAGGGTAAAGACACTATATAATTTACCTAGCCTAACCTTTTATACTTAAGAGTCTATAGCTATAAAGTATATATACTTATAGCAGACGCTTAGCTTTACTACTAGCGCCTAAAAAGGCTTACCCTATATACATAGAAAGGTTATCTTATTAGCTATACCTTAAGTAACTTATACTATATCTAGAATCCCCTTTATAGTAAAGTATTTATAATAAGAGATATTATCTTTAATAAAAAACTTATCTTTAATAGTAATCTAAAGGCCCTTACTAAGGATATTTATAAGTTAGACCTTTAAGATATTTAATATACTATTAACTACCTTATTCTTAAAGGTAAGTATAATATAACTGTATCCTATATAGCTAATAAAGAGGCTAATAAGATCCATAAAGACTATAATAAAGCTAAGGGGGTGCCTCTAGGCGCTACCCTAAGCGCCCTAAGCGTAGAAGAAATGCCTTCTAACAGGCCTCCTACCCTAGCGCTGCATACTAAGTCCTAGTTTAAGCTTATAATACTACTACTAATACCCCTAAGATTAGCGTTTTTTACTACACTTATAGCAGTATTTATAGGGGGGTAAGAAGGATCCTAATAAGCTAATAAAACCCTCTTTCTAATATACTACTAGTAGTTATATATATCTTTTAAGGCTATATTTCTTACTAAGTATATATATAATAAGTATTCCTATATATATAACTCTATAAAAACTAAATAATAACTAATAGATAGTACTAGAATACCTAGGTTATAGGCTAGCCCCCTATAAGACCTTATATAAGGTATAGATTAACCTCTAGTATACTTATATATAACAGGATTATATAATCTAAAGCTAGCACTTATATCTCTAGAAAAAGCCTATTATAAAGCTAATACCCTATGTAGCACTTACTAGAAGGAACTCCTACTGCTCCCTATATTGTATAGTTAACTCTAATACTACCCTCTTAAAGATGCCTTCTATAAAGCTAAAGTATTATACCTTAACAGTTATATAACCTTATACTCTTAGCGTAAGGTATCTAAGGTATCTATATATAGCAATTAGATTCTTAGCTGCTATTAGGTCTATACCTATAAGCTTAATAAGTATAGCTACCTTAATAAGGTAAAGGCTAGGCTTATAATATAAGGTAACTAATAGGCAAAAGATAACTAAGATATATATACTATAATGCTTATAGGTATATCTTTCTAGATCCTAATAGCTATAGCTACCTACTTTAATTATAAGCTACTCTAATATAATGTAGTAAATATGTTTATATATATAGATATTAATAAGGAAATATATATAGAAATACTACCTAGATACTATAAGAAAGGTATAATCCTATACCTCTAGAAAGCCCTTTATAGGCTACACTACTTATCTATGCTTTAGTAAAAGTACTTTAAGAAAGGTTTTATAGTATAGGGCTTTAAGTGTATAGCTGGAGAGGATTACTGTTAGTAGAAAGGAGAGGTTACCTTCTTCTTTTATATTAATAATTATATCCTTACCTTCTTAAAGGCCTATAAGCTTATAGTAATAAATAAGCTATATACACTTTAGACTAAATACTACCTTAAAGGCAGTAAGAATCTCTAGTAGTTCCTTAGCTTTAAGATTATATATAACTAAAAGACCTATTACCTATAGCTCTTATAAGCTGTATATACTAAAAAGTATAGGAAACTACTTCCTATATACACTAATGTTATAGATAATAATACTACCTAGTATACACCTATAATAAAGGAAGAGCTACTGTTATATAAAGATAATACCCCCCCTATAGAGATTTACTATTATTAATATAAAGTTAGTATTATCCTTTATACTACTATAATAATATACCTAGATATTACTTTTACTATAAGTAGGCTTATAAGATTTAATTAAAACCTTTTAGATATATATTAGAAAGCTGCTAATAGAGTCCTTTAATACCTCTATAAAATATAATACCTTTACCTTTACTTTAGCGCTAAGCTAGGTAGTAAAGATAATACCTTTAAAGTTACTTCTAATATAAGCTTTAGTAATAATACTCTAACCTAAAGGAGCTTATAAGCCTTTATAATAAAGCTTTTTAAAAGCCTTATTATATAGCAAGCTAATAGATAAGATATAGTTATAACCTTAATAATAGAAGTAGAGCTACTTATGCTTACTTAAGCTACTAAGGAGGCGCTTTTTATAAGCTAATTAATCTTATAACTTTAAATATAACTACCTATATAGCATAGAGACTAATCTATATATATATTAATAAAGGTAATACTAATAAGAGTATAAATCTAGTATAATAACTAGTAGATAGTAAAGCTTATTATAAGTAAGATTTTATAGCTATATACTAAGCTCTACTATATTAATATTTATAACTACTAGCTACACTAAGAATTTACTAATAGTTATATAGATATTATATATACCTTATTAGTAAAGCTTATAGTAGATAGCCTAATAAAAGCCCTTAATTTAGTAAAGTATAATGCCTTCTTACTCTAGCTTAATATAACTAATAAGAAGGAGATCCTTAAGGCTAACTATATAAGGGATCTTATAATTAATAAAGCCTACCTATAGGTAGAAATAGCTAAGCCTAATATATAGGTAGTAGAGGAAATAGTCTTATAAGTGTATAAGCTAGTAGGAAAAACCTTCTCTTATATATACTAAGATTATGTAATAGTAGCACCCTTTCTGTAGCCTGTAGAGGTAGTAGAGAAGTCTTTCCTTAAGGGGGTATATTAAATTAAAGGGTATATATATATAGGGTGTAATAGTTATATATAGGGTATAGGCCTAGAGATAGGCTTAAGCCTGGCGTAGCTAGCCCTTCGCTAAGTACTAGAGGGACTGCCGCAGGCTTCTTCCTAAGCAGTAGGCTCCAGTTATGGCCTTAGGCGCCCAGGAATAGGGTTCTTATGGGCCTAAGTCAGGGGCTGGCAGCAGGGCACAATAGTTACAGTTACACACACATCTCTGAATATACGCACAATTGACCCATCACTGTCACCCTGAATAACCCGATACCTGACGGCCTTTTCCCACCTTGGCCATGTCTCTTAACATGAAGACCGCCATTTTTAGGTGGGTAGATCCATCCAATCAATGTTTCCGCCCCCGACGGCCTAGTGCCGCCACTTTCGACACATGTAGCTTCGACACGTCCAAAGTTCGCATCAGCCATAAATCCAACTTTGCCATGCCGCGCCGTCAGGCCAAGACTAGAATGTCCATCTACACTTGAAAGTCGAAACGGATGATTGTATCTTTGTGAAACTGACGGGATGAACGCGCCAAAAGAGGCAAAGTGCTAATCGAAAGGTTGTTTTTTGCCGGGTTCCCTACCACATGCTGGCGACAGGGGCTGGCCGGGGCTATGCTCTATGGCTACCCAGGTAATAGTAATTAGTTAACTTCCTATCTTGAACACATATGTATAAAAGCTAATTAAAAATACAAAACAACAGGTACACCGTACTAAGGTTAGACTTAAAGGTGAGCCAAAGTCACTCAAAATCTCTTTCCTGGCCACTTGGCCCTTGATTCGAATCGGCCACCAATCACGGCCATGAGCGGTTGCAATCAACACACAGATGTTGGATGATTGTTTAAACAGACAATAACGAAACGAGTGCGCTTAATTTTTCGGGCCCGTGACTCACAAACTGACTTATGAAGAGAGTGGACTTTCAAGATATCACACAACGTAACACTCATAGTCAACCAATTTTGTGTCTAATACCTTGCCAGCCTCTGCGCTGCAGTACTTTGTCACTATGCTGTACTGCTTGGTTGATTCCCTCCTTTACTGCTTACTTTCTATGTTACGGTATAGCCCAGCTAGACATGCAAACCCACCTCAACCTGAACGAAGCCGCGCTGGCAGCTTAAGAGACAGAAAAGGTCTGTGTGAGGCCTTTATGTTCACGCTGATGTTGGTCCCAAGCCAGCAAAATGGCAATCTTCAGACTCGTTCTGACCAACTCGACTTCAGGATTCGAGCAATAGAGTCATGTATTGCTGAGAAAAGACTACTGTGTCCAGAGATACATGAAACACTATTGCACTTTTAGCTGATGTGGGACATTCAGAAGAGTTGAAGTCGAAATCATGTCTTATTTCAGAAGATCCACAAGAGTCGGCAAGCTGGAAGCTGGTTCACACAACTCACCCCAATCGCCCAAATTGAGGCTTGCGTCACGTAGTGGTACACAAGATATCTTCGGTGTCCAAGAATGGTCTCTCTAGTATTATCTGCATTGTAGTAGGTGCCGCTCTGCGGCCACCCTGTGTCTAGTACTCGTGATGCGATAACCTGCAGTAGGCGTTCACGAATGCGGTCATCCTTCTCATCAACTGAAATCCGTCGTTCGTGCCCTAGACCGGACGAGGATGTTGCGGGCAGGTAAGAACCCATTGTTCTCAGCTGATGTCGATAATCGGTTTCCTCTTCAACCTCGGGATTCTGCTACTTGATGAGTATCAAGCGAGAACAGGATACATCGGCAACCAGCAGAAACCCCTTTTTTTATGGAATAACTGCTGTGCGGTAGTGCTGAACGCCGAAAGTCAAGCTTCCCTTCCGAACGAGGAAAGGCGACGGCAGGCTCATAATCGATACTGTCTCTTGGGGCTCGGTTCGATCCTGAGGTAAATTGTCGGACACTTGGGGGCGACATGCATGTCTTGCGGCCACCGAAACCCGTCAAGGATATCCGCCGTGACAATGACATTTCGAGGGTTTCGTTTCGTCGTCGTGCGACTCCTCAGTTGACGTAACGACCGCTCTGGTCGGGACAGTCGCCCCAGAAATAACGCGGCCTGCGACCGTTGAAGGCCTTCCAATCGCGTCGGTACTCCTTCATGGCTCTTCTCTTCCTGGACTCGGACGCCCCTCCGCACTGGAGGTGATGCCAGTCGAGCTTCTGCGACATTTCGAGAGTGGCGATGTCATACTCCTCGATGGCAACCTCGGAAGGGGTGAGTTCTCGGGAACACATACAACCCATCGCGATAACGGTCTTTTGATTTCTTTCAGGAGGGAAGGGGTTTGGTGTATGTGGTATTCCGAATCTTATTCGAGAGTCTTGTGGCAAGTAGATGAAGATCAAAGTGAAGACCGATTCGGTTTTTTGCGGATAGAAACGCCAAAGGAATTGCTGAGTGGGGAAAAAAAGTCTTCTGAGAAGAGAGATGAAGGGGCGGCTTCTTCATAACAATTGACAGAAGTCATCTCCGTTGGACCATGAACACGTCTTTCTTATACGGTACTACAGTGCATTGGCGAAGCCCTACTGCACCGGAGAAACTGCAAAGCTTCAATCCTGATCACGAGTCCTACGGGTTGCCCCCGGGAACCGCAAACGGACTTCAAAGTTGCGCATCCAAGGCTCTTGTAAACTTTCGCTCCCGCTTCATGTCTGATTTGACCGTCAACATGATGATAAATCTCGAGAAAAGCTTGAAGACGTGGCTGGGGGTTTGTGCTCAAGGATCTCTGTTTCTCTGTTTCCCTGAGCCTCCGACCACGAATCACCTGCTGCCAGTGCAGACCCCCCCGCGAAACAATTTTCGTCTGCTATTCATACGAGGTACTCCCAGAATGCAGATCGAATTTTTCTGTATTCACCCAGACTAGTTTTCCTTCAACAAGAACAAGAAGTGCTTCCAGACCTTAGTCGTGGTACTACCTTGCTAAGCCCTCTCTTGCTGGCACTGCGTCCAGCCAGCGCTCCTCACATCGACTCCACGCTTGCAGATAATATAGCACTATCGTTGTCATATATGGGTTCTTCTCTGAAGAGTCTTGTTCGAGAATTCAATTACTTCCTATGGCAACCGGCAAGCAGGTGGCTGAAACATCGCGGCGGACGTGTTGTTACTGTTAGACTGACAGGAGGAACACGCCGTTGTAACACCAAAAGTCTTGGGACAGATGCAAAGCCGCCTCCTTCAACTGCTGATTTGCCCATGTCACTTGCTAGGTCTCGCCATCAACTGTTCAACCTGCTCTATCAGCCCCGCATCTCCAACTTCATGCCTGACAACTAATAAAAGGGACTGGTTCGGAAACTTGTCCAAGACCACGAGCACGTAGTCACGGCAACCATCCTTCCAACCACTGTTTGCAAACGTAGCGGTCGAATATTCCCAATAGGTCGGATACTACGCAATCTCCCAGCCGATAGTAACGACTAGTGTTCCATCAGGCTGCACCATGATATTTTCCCTCTGAAAGTCGTTACGGGTGAAGACAGCGGGGGCTACTAGCCTACCAAAATTACGAAGAACAGTCCCTAAGACATGTTGATAATATCGAGTCTTGGCCCTTGGGCACCATTCGATCGCCAGTGTCAAGGAAGTCCCTCCGAATGATGCCCTCGGACGTGTTCTTCCTCGGTTGCAGAATGCGTCTTGATCTCGGTGGACCGTGGCGCCTCGTGTGGCAGAGAAGGTCTCGTCGAGTGGCGGTCCGCCTTCAACGTTGCTGAAGTGGCCCAGGTGTGGCAGTTGCCAGAGTTTCCCGCTTTGTTGGTGTAGATGCATTTGATTGAGGCGCCCCTAGTGTTGACTGACAACGGCTCCGCCCTGTATAGTCTCGAATCCCTTTCCCTAATTGATAGTTGTGTGGGAGGCACGATGCCACCATTTTCAACAGTTCCTAACGTTGGCTGACGGAGCCCATTTATGCATTCAGCACTTCGGTCCCCTTCTCTTATGATCACGTAGGCGGCCTATTGCCACCATTTGTCGACACTACGTATAGCTGCGATAGAACAAAGCAAAAGCAACATATAGAGGTTACCTTGGAGGCCTGAATGGACTTGCACTAATTAATTCACTAGGAAGGGAGGGGCTCACTGTCAGGGACTCAGGGTCGCCACACAGAGTGAAGTCAACAGAAAAGCTAGGTCCGAATGGGTGACTAATAAATTCAGCTCTGGCCCCTGATTCATGAGCTGAGAGATAGGAGGCCTAATTATTTATGCCCCTCTACCTAGGTACACTGACGGCGCACCGGCTGGGCACCGGAGACCCAGTTCAGTGGTGCAGATCTCGAGGCCCGTAAGGCCTGTGAACGTTGGAGTCCCCTACTCCGAACCCCGAATCATTAGATCTCGAACTGTTGGAAGAGTTTGACGTATACGTACCAAAGTGGCGATAGCTTCCCTAACCCCAATAGGCCCTGTTATCCCCGAAGGTCTGATCCTCACTAATCAACATGAACCCACTCATCCTCATCCATATCCCCATCCTCCTCATCCTCCCACTCTTCGTCTGCTCCCACACGATCCCACTCATCATTCAGAATAATATCCATGTGATAACCATACGACCAGGCTTGCCCCCCCCATTCAATCGATCCAATGGTCGAGCGATCAAGAATCCGACTAACAGCGCCAACGCAGCGGGTTTCTGCAAATCTTTGGAACTCAACGTCTTCTGCGTGGACCGTAGCCGGAGTCCACCTGTTCTCTAAATTATGGTTGCTGATGTAATCATCAATGGCGTCCCTTAGATTTTGTTCCACGGCAGCAACTCCCACTACGCGCAACTCGTCAGGTTTTATACCTCGATACTCACAGAGGGCTCGAAGAATCGTATGCAGTTGTAGTCTTGCTGCCTTAACTGTCCAGATGTTCATTCTATTTTCGTCTGGTTTGAACTGGACCCTGACAACGGCTTGATCATCTGTATGCACATGTTGTTTGGGGAGGTCGTTGTAAACGTATACCACGCCATTTTTTTTAGTTTCGACAGTTTATCTGTTATCCTCTAGTACGCCAGCGAATGCGCCTAAGATCAGGGATGAGAGGATAGTAAGAAGCAAAAGAGGCTTCATTGTAAAGAGAGAGATGAAGCGTGTGGAGAAGCGTTTGAAGAAGCGTGTGCAAAACAGTGTCTCTAGCTGCCTAAGCGTGCTGCTGCTTGTGTAACAAGACGAATCTTCTTTGTAAGTCCTAAGCAAGCAGATATAAATAGTTGAATGTGTAGTTTATTCTTTCCTCAATCTGTTAGGACAATTAATACTAAGTAATCTGTTAGAGTTATGCAGACGCCATGTCGTTGTAATTCGAAGGAAATAAAGTTCAAAAAAAATTCAACGTAGATGTTTACTCCGTATACACCTTTAAAACATTCTAAACTACCAGTAGGCATGTAGACAAAGTGAAACGTCAGGAGTCGATCTATCAAATCAAGAGGCGAGACGCAAGCAAAGCAAATTGAAGACAGGTGTACAACTGTCGAAAGTGGGAGATCCGGGGAAATGCTCGGACTTGGCTGGAAGAAACATATTTTGTTGGTTCGTTCGAATCGGACCTTCGGAGTTAAGGGGAGGATCGGGGTTAACGGTGGCACAGGCCAGGTGGTTGACTCCACCTGGGTGAGCTGCCCTACTTCGGTGGGTAGCCTACCTACCTACTTGGCCTGCTCCTGCTGCAGACCCCTGCTTGTTGTTTTCCTTCCTTTCCCTATAGCTAGTTCAGTTTACTAATAATTAAAGCTATCACTAACCCTAACGTTAACGTCCCTTTACCTACTAATACTAATTAGTAGTTAAAAAACACTATAGATTAGTAAGGAAGAAGAGAGCCCTAGCAATTTAGAGTCCCTAGGGTTACTATAGTAATTTTTGCTATTATTAAGTTAACTATAGAGATTAGCTTAAGGAAGTAGTTAGCTATTATTTAGTTAACTATTAGTAATACCCTTAAGAGTATTATATTATATAAAAATAACTTTACCTATTAACCTTATAGGATTTAGATCCTACTTAATAGTAACTATTATTAATTCTTTTTTTTAACTTTACCTCCTTTTTCCCTATACTACTTTTTTCTCCTCCTCTATTAATAAATTTTTTTTCCTCCCTCTTATTATACCCTTCTTTATACCTCTTTTTCCCTTTATAATAGTTAACTAGTTAACTACTAACTCTAGGTAATAGGCCCTTATACCTAAGGGCGTAACACTATAACTCCTACCTATCCTAATAATCTTTATCCCCTATATTAATAATAAGACTTAGGGTAACTTTAATAAAGACCTTTCTACCTTATTAGACGCTAAGAAAATTACATCCTATATTAGGTATACTATAGCTTAATAGGTTAATGCTAATATAATAAAAAGAGCCCTATAGTCCTACTTTACTAGCACCTTTAAAGGATAGACTGCAGATACCTTTAATATATCTAAAAAGATTATAAGGGAGAGCCTAAGAGATATACTCTATAAAAGAGGGGTATATATAGGAAGAGATAGAGAAAGCATTAGTTATAACCTCTTCCTATACCTTACCCTTAATAAGTATTATAAGTAGACTTATAAGGAGATTATAGAGGTAAATAAGACTAATAATACCTTTAGAAAATAGGCTAAAGCAATTTAACCTTCCTTATTAATATTATAGGATCTTTTAATCCCCTTTTCCTATTAACAAGAACACTACTAGGTTATTAATAAGATACTATAGCCTAGTATAAAGAGCACTAAAGGATAGCTCTTAAGAATGCCTAGGGTATAGAGGATTTACTTAATAATACTACTAACTAGTTTAAAAACTAGAAGCTATTTAACAATTAGTTAAAAAGACATTAGTTAATGTAGTTCTTTAGAACTAATAAAGAAGAGGGTATTAATAAGGATACTAATAATAAAGGAAGTTACTAGTCTTACTATCTATAATATAGTCCTACCTATAATAACTATCTATAGTTAAGGTTATTTAGAGATCTCTAATAATACCTCTCTACTAACGCCTAGAAGTATAGAGGAGAGATATATAATATATTTAAGATTAAGTATACTATCTTCTAGGATGCCTGTAAGAAGGTTAGTATCTCCCCTTAATTATATAGGACTACCTTCTTAACAATACTCTATAGTAATATAGCTAATTTCTACTTTTAAAATATTGCTAGGTTAGGAGTAATAGACTTTACTACTATATATAAGATAGTATATAACTACTTTAAGACCCCTTAACTTAGATAATAATATATAACTAAGTAGTATATAACTACCTTCTAGTGTATATATTAGGAAAACCCTAACAAGTTAAAAAGGGAAGTCCTTAACCTTCTAATTAAAAGGTTAACCCTAATCTAGAAAGTATTACTAAACAATATAAGCAGTAAAGAAGCTATAAGGCTGTAACTTATTAGTGCCTGCTAGGGAGTCTTAGAGTGTAAACTCTGCCTTTATAGCCTATTAGATACACTTATTATAGTATATAACTAGCTATAAGTAGCTATTAATGTAGAGGAGTATACCTTAGCTTCTTAATAATATATTACTAACTAGCAGTATTATAGGTCTAGTAGGGATAACTGTTTTAGTAACTAAGGGTATTTATAAGGTTCCTCTACTTTATTAGGTAGTAGTTATAAGTATATACTGCCTACTAATAAGAAATATTATATCTATTATAAGTATAGTTATTATTCTATATATTATATAGTTAAGGAATAACGTAATGCATTTATAAAGTTTAAGAATAATAAGTATATAAGAAACCTAATAAGAAGTAGCTTTATAACCTTCCTTATAAACTATAAAGGCTATAAGATTAGCAACTTAGATAAGGATAAAGATATCTAATAATACCTTACTAACGCTCCTGCTCCTATTAAAGTCACTACTAACAAGTTAGACATTAAAGGTAGTAGCAGTCCTTCTACTTTCTTTATAAGCACTGCCTTCTTTATAAGCACTGCCTTCTTTAGTAAGACTAGCTTTAATAGAAAAGCACTTATTAATAAGCTAGCTAATTAGGCTATCTAATACTAATTAACTAAGGCTAATAAATATTATAAAGAGCCTACTTATAAGGCTTCTACCTTTATCCTTAATTAATACTCTACTAAAGTCTTCTAGGGTATCCTTCCTAATATAGGTGCTACTAACTTCTCTACTGCAGGCAAGAACTAAGTTACAGCTTTTTAATATAACCTTAATAATAATGCAAAGATTAATATATTATAGGCTAGGCAGGCTAGGGTTTAATTTAGCTATAGTAATACCCTTATATCCCTTAGTACTATTACAGTTAATACCCCCTTTAGCCTAATTAACTTTTACATTATAATAACTAACACCTTATTCCTTCTCTACCTACATAATATAGACTAACTATTTGTTAAATTTAATAATATAGCTAATATAATATATTACAGTAGACTTAAGGTCCCTATAATCTAGAAATAGGGTTATCTATAGATCCTCCTTAGACTTTATAAGTATACTATTATAAGCTGCTACTTAACTAATATAGAACTTTATAGACTATACTATTACTTTAGATATCTATTAGTCTACTACCTCTATAAGGTCCTTTATAAGGCTAGGCATAATATAGAAATAACTGTAATTAAGCACCTTATAAAGGTATATTACTAATGCTAGATATATAGCAGTACTCCCTAAAGGTTTAAGTTTACCCTTTATAATAAATACTACTTTAACTATAAGATCTATATTAACGTTATCTACCTTAACAGTAATATCCCTATCCTCTATATTATTAACCTTACTATATCCTTTAATATAGGTTATTTCTTTTATAATATAACTGTAAAGTCTGTATAGGAAGCTCTTTAAGCAGCCTAGATTAATATATACTAGGGACCCCTAGACTAGATTGTAGCTAACGCTAGGTATAACTTTATTACTAATAAGTTCTGCTAGGAGGCTAATGTAATAGCCTATTAGCTTAAGATTATTCCTATAGAAGTATATTATAGTATTATAAAGGTTAAGAGATGCTACGCAATGCTGCGCTATGCTTATATTATTATTAAGAATAACTACCTGTTAATAAGTAAAGAAAATATACTCTAGGCTACCCTTAAGGCTATTAATAATATAGCTAGCCTAGACAGTATTATCCCTACCCTCTTTATCTTTAGTGTATACCTAAGGCTTATCTATAACTTAGCACCTTCCCTAGACATTATTATATATACTGCTACTATTAGAAAGGCTAGTAAGGCTATTAAGAAACTTTATATAACATAAAAGGTTAATAATATACTTATAATATATAACAGTCCTAATATCTCTACCCTAAAGGTAGTAGAGATTAGATTACTTATATATATCTAGTATAAGAAAGGAGGATAGTCTAGCCTATATATACTTATCTCTATTAATAGTAAGAATTATGTTATTAATGCTAATAGTATAAGAACCTTCTAATTAACTTTAGTAAAACTATACTATATTAATCTAACTAATAATAATAGTATCCTTAACAGTCTAGGTAATATAGCTAGGTAGAGTTATAAGGATAATAATACTGCCTAAGATATAATTGTTATTATAAACCCTCCTTCTATAATAACTATACTACTTCCTCTTTCCCCTTAATAAAGCAGCTACTAGCGTAAAACTCCTGTTAACTAGGCTAACTTTCTTGCTAGTATCTTCCTTAGCAAGACTAACCTTAACAATTTTTCTGTAGTTAGTAAGCTCTTTAAGATCTTCCTGTCCTCTAGAGAAGAGACTAACTTAGCCCTTACCCTAAAGCTGCAAAAAGAGGGTATTATTATAGCTCCTAGAGAACCCTTTAAAGAATTAACTAGCCTAGAGGTTATAGATCTAATTAACTAAGGTATATTTAGAATTATCCTATATAACCCTACTATTTACTTAAGCATAAGAATCTTTAAATTATATATTATTAATAAGGTAAAGAATAAGATAACTAATATACTATATAAGAAGTTAAGGCTAGTTATCTAAGGTTATATAGATAACAGTAAGACCTTAATTCTAACCTAATTACCTACTATCTAATAGGCTAGTTAATACTTTATTCTTACCCTTATACTATTACTAATAGCACTTAGATTTCTACTATAGCTTTATAATATTACTTAAGCTTATATTTAGTTACAGTCTTAGCTTAATTATATAATCCTAGTATGCTTACCTATCTAGATCTACTCTTAACACCTAGAGGGGAGCATTATAGAAGTAATTAAACCTCTATATAGTATTATAGAGGCTAGAACTTATTAGTAGTCTACCTACTATAGTTATTATAAGGTATAGCTAGAGATAGAGACCTCTATATATAACCTATATCTCTTAGTGTCTATAGATAATAGCACCTCCTTTAGCATTATAGGGATGCAGACTAATAATACCCTAAGGCTCTTAGATAGCTTATTTAATGTTAAAGAGGATAATAAGCTTACTAAAGCAGCTCTTATAGCTAAGCCTAAGACTTACCTTACTATTAACATACCCCTCCTCTTTAACAGAGGTATTATTACAATAACTTTACCTAATAGTATATTAATTACTTAGCGCTAGAAAGGGTAAGGGAGTAAGCTCTAGACTATTAACCTAAAATTGCCTATAGCTAAGCAAGAATATATCTAGTAGAGAGCCTATAGTGTATATATTATATCTATCTATTAACTAGAGGTATGCTTTAACCTATCTATAGCTACCTAGAAGCAGGATCCTACTAATAAGGATATTAAGAAGCTTAACTAGTATATTAAGTAGTAGAGAAGATCCCTTAATTACAGCCTTATTTTTATGCCTATTAACTTAGTATCTATAAAACTATTTATTTTTATAGATAGTTCTTTTATAAATAACCCTAATATAACTTTATAGTTAGGTTACATTATTATCCTAGGTAATAAGAAGCTTTATAATAATTAATTTACCTTAACTAGTAATATTATCTACTATAGCTTAACTAAGTTAAAGAGGGTTACCTAAAGTATTCTTACCTCTAAGATTTACAGTATAGTAGCTAGTGTAGATATAGCCTATACTATCTCCTCTACCCTTAAGAAGATTACTAAGAAACTTAAGCTTCCCCCTATCCCTATAATTATACACACTAACTTATACTTACTATATAAGTGCCTTATTAAGCTTAGTATAACTTAGGAGAAATAATTAATAATTAATATTATAGTACTCTAATAATTATATAAGTAATAAGAGCTATATAAAGTTAGATAGATTTATAGTAATAATAACCTTATAGATACCTTTATAAAGTTATTACCTAACTAAGCCCTTAAGGGATTTATTACTACCTCTATAGCTAATATATAAATAGAGGGATAGGTTACCTAACTATAAAA
>PJEX01000483.1:6018-16847 GCA_005350895.1 Colletotrichum tanaceti | reverse complement strand
AGACCTTACCCTAACTGTAAGAAGAGCTTATAAGGCTAGATATAAGGGAGATAGGGGATATTATAAGGGGGTATAGAGATTAATAGGATAGATAGAGAGTAGTAGTAAAACCTATTAAATAAGTATATATACCTTAGAAGCTTTAGCTAATAAGAAATACCTATAATTATAATATTATAAGCCTACCCTATCTATTACTAGTAACTATATAGCCTAGGGATTATAATAGTATATATAGAGGATTATAGAGGAAGAATAGAGGGACTAGGGATTACATAGGGACCTATAAAACTGTTATACTTTTCCTTTTATTACGTTTTTAAATAATTTAGGCTAATTTAAATAAACTAGATCTCTTATATAAAATAGAGAGTTTTTAGTGTTAGTTTATTTAAATTAGACCTTTAGAGTTAAGGGGAGGATTAGGGTTAATAGTAGTATAGGCTAGGTAGTTAACTCTACCTAGGTAAGCTACCCTACTTCAGTAGGCAGCCTACCTACCTACTTAGCCTACTCCTGCTGCAGACCCCTGCTTGTTGTTTTCCTTCCTTTCCCTATAGCCAGTTCAGTTCACCAATAATTAAAGCTATCACCAACCCCAACGTTAACGTCCCTTTGCCTACCAACATATTTATTACTCAGGATGAGTATAGGATCTTCCTAGCAAACGCACGCACCTGCTGTCCAGACAATACCACTACCTATTAACACGATTATAACAGCAGCAGTTAATTGACGCAGTGATAACGGCCGCAAATCACTGCCGACTATGTACGCTCGCCAGCATTGCCGGTATTGCCGGCAAGGCTTCAAGCATCGATCCAGATAGTTGAAGAAAGAATTGGCTATTGTGAGCCTAGGATTGCTTTTATAAACCTTGACGAGCCTCCTGTCACCCTCTCAGACGAGGCTCCATGATTGAGATGAAGTCGCGAATCTAGTTAATTAAACCCTTACAAGGCGTTTCCGTTCCTGGATCCCATGCTGCAGATTCTGCACCGAATGGGTCGCTGTTCCCTTTCTGGGGACCTCTAATTAATACAACATGTTTTGTAAATCATTGAATGTATCAATTTGCCATAACTAGCAGTCTAGTGGGTGAAAAGTGAAACCACCAAGGCATGCTAATAAGTGCCGGGCATGAGGCTCAACCGACCACCATCTGTGACCAGGATGGAGCCGTTGCAGTAGCTGCCCGACCGGCTGGCAAGGTACAGGATTGCCCCAGTCATCTCCTCGTCACCGCCGAACCTCCTCGCCGGAATGAACCTCGCGTCATCGGGTCCCTCGTTCTCGGGCTTGCGGTCACCAATCAGACCCGCAGCGATATCAGAAGGAAACACTGAGAGAGAGAGAGGATTGTCTAGTCAGCCCTCGCAAAAATGAGACGTTCTCGTGATGGGAATCTCCAGGTGGATTTGGTTTTTCATTAGAATTAGAGAGTAATAGACTTACATCCTGGGGCCATGCCGTTGGCGCGGATGCCGTGTCTGCCCAGCTGGCTGCTGGCCTGCTTGGTCAGTTGCATGATGGCGGTCTTGCTGGCCAGGTAGGGAGGCGTTGCAGCGTGGTGTCGGCTGAAGGCGGAGATGCTGCTGGTGAAGATGACCTGGCTTTGGATGGTCACGACGTCGCTGCCCTGCTTGTCGGGCCTGCCGAAGCCGCCTTTGAGCGCGTTCTTGTTGCCGGCATCGAGGAGCTCGAGGAAGGCCGACATGGTGAAGAAGGCGGCCGTGACGTTGACGTTGAGGACATCGGTCATCTCCGCCATGGAGAAGTCGGTGAACAGCGTCTTGCGCAGCTCCGAGACCGAAAGGGACGGGTTGTAGCGGACCGCGGGGCCGAGGATGCCGGAGTTGGCGACGACGAGGTTGACGTAGCCGACTTCCCCGGCGACGCGGTCGACGACGGCCTGCAGGTCTTCCTTGGAGGTCACGTCACACCGGTGCGGGATCAGGTTCGGGTGCTCCTTGGCCGCGGTTTCGAGCACCTCGAGACGACGCCCGAGGATGTATACCTTGGCGGCGCCTTGGTTGACGAGGGCCCGGGCCATCGTGAGGCCGATGCCTGGTAAAAGGGTCAGTACCATGTTCGATGATTTGAAGTATGATTACATATTACGGAGGGGCAACGTACCAGTGCCTCCGCCGGTGATGACGGCCATGATGCCATCAACCCTGAAAAGTGCGTTGTGGTCCATCTCGGTGTTATCCTTTTATTCGAGAAGGTGAGCGGCGATTGTGACTGTTGGGAGGTCGGTGCTTAGTAGATTTTGGTAATAGAGAATTAATGCAACCCAGACACTCTTCAATGTTGTTGTTGTCGGACTTCGCCATTATATATCACTCCAACCCCCGTGCTGAATGTCCGGACGACTGAGGTGGCGTCCGTACCTAGTGTAGAATTAGACCATCCTGCAGCCACATCCGTGCCCGGGGTTTGGCCTCGCAGCAACGGGATCCAAGGACAACGAGATGACTGGCAGCTCGCTCATACCTATGCTTTCGATGATTTATGCAGGTCAGGTCGGGGATCAAAATGGACCAATACCACCCTTGTAACTAACTGTCTTGCATGGGCGGATTAGGTATTAGCGGCGGCTGCAAGTCCCAACGGCGGCCGACGAGAAGAAGGATGACATTTACATGACGCTGACGGGCCGCGGCCGAGCAGCAGGACGCGTTACAAATCAAACTACATAGGTATTAGTATTATCACGAGCCAGACCGGGCGGCGGTCTGTCATGTTGAAGCAGAAGAACCCCCTTCTCGGTCCGGCAACCCCTTCCACACGCGATAAGCGGGATCATTAATTAATACACTGACATCTCGGAGAACACCTTTTCTTCAGCTGTCGATTCGTTCCGTGCGCGCATCCTCGAACTCGAACCCGAACTCGCGCCATGTTGTCGGCCGCCGACGGCCGATGCAGGGCGTCTCACGCCGCCCAGGTCTGCGCAGCCTGCAAAGCCCGCAAGAAGAAGTGTGACAAGCTCTTGCCTCATTGCGGCTATTGCAAAAGGCAAGACATCGAGCCGGTCCCGGGTGTTAAATTGTAATTCATGAATTAGTACTCTCGTGCTAACTAATCAACTCGTTGCAAAACAGAAGCCGCTTGAGTTGTCGATACGGAACCGTCGCCGCCCCAAGGAAACAAGATCGTCGAGCTCCGGCGCCCAGTCAGCCCAAGCGATACGGATTCTTGATCAAGTTCTTTCGTCCTTCGAAACATCACAGTTGGATGTGAGATTAACCGCAATGGCCGGTCTGCATACCAAAACCCAAGAGCTACTCGCCCTTCTCCAGGACTCCTGCAGGAGGGCCAGAGTCAAGGCGTCGTTCTCTGTGAAGCGATAGCCGTCACACTCAGGTCAGTACGGTTTTCGGTGTATTACAAAACACTGTGGCCTGGTCGTAATTAACAGATAGCAGAGTCTCGTTCACGTTCTACTTACACCTTCTCGACTGGCCTACCGCAACACCGGCGATGGAACTGCGGTCGATAACGGAATGGCAGGAATGTGCCAGGGTCACGCTCAACACGGCAACCAAGATCGTCCTCGACATCGCAGACGTGCATGACGGCCCCCGTGGTATTCTTAGCCCCCGGAAATGCACCCCCCCCCCCCCAAGCTACCCCTACTTGATACGAGCTGCGCTTCGGTACGTTGAACGCAACAAGCAACAATCAGGGGACGGCTTCCTGAAGAATGCCAGCCAAAGACTTCGCGACACCTTAGATCGCCTCTCTGAATAGATATGTTTGGCTTTCAGACGCATGAACTGGGAAGTCCCAACCCCTCGAGTATCGAGTAGTGATTTTACGCCATTGCTGCCTGCATGCGTTTCTCAGAAGGGACCATTTGTCTATTTTCCCGTTTCCTCTTGGCTCTTGTTGACGCCCCAGTTACCATTTTCATCTTCAACTCGGTAGTGTGAAGTCCCTGTTTCTCTTTTGAGTGGTAAGGCTATCTGTTGAGGCCGTTGCTTCAAATGCTGTATTCACTTTCAAGGCAACGTTGCCATTTACACTTGCTTTAAAGGTTGGCCAACTCTCATACACGACCGAAATTTCATGATTTGATGCCTGCAGGAAGTGAGGTCTCCAGTCAGCGCCGGATTTCTGCGCCCATAAGGCGTGGTTCTCTCGGTCCACGGCAAGGAACAGTTGACTCTATGTCAGGGAACTCAGGTGGTGTGCTAAGCCCGTCCATAGACCATTCAGGCATAATGCCCAAAAGATCAACCAGTGATGGCACTTTGTGCCATCAATGCACCACACACACACTTATCAAGGACCTCGCCCTAGGTCCTTACAGCTTGTGCCTGGTGTTGACATTGGCACGTCTCGGACCATTGTTATCCTACTCTCTCATTCTTCACTTTGAAACCATTCCCACACCTTTCGTCTCTTTTCCAGAAGATGTCTGCGGTTAGGTCTGACTTACGGACACGTCTTGGCGGTCCCGCATTTGGCGGCGTTGTCGAACGAATTACAGGACATTGATACATTCACGCGATGCCACGGCGGTACCTCGCGAGACGATCCAATCCTCGCAAGCACTTCAGCTAATTATTTTCGGCCCTAACAAACAAACTTCCATGTGAGCCAACTGGTCAACCAACCTAAAAAATAAAAAAAAAATTGGAATTGGTCCAGCGAGTGTAGCCATGAATAATCGTCCGTGGTCTGGTCTCTGGTCCCCCCACGAGACTCGGTTGGTCATGGTCGTCGGAGATTGCTCTACTTTGATTTAGAAATAGGATCCGAATCTTCCTTCAACGAGCCAAAAAAGAGATAAAAAATAAAGCAAACATTCCATCTCCTGCAAACCTCATCTATAAAGCCACCTCCTTGCACCGATATCTATTCAAGCGACCCTCCGCAGCCGTACGACTCTGAGCTCAAATATTCGCATTCGAAAGAGAAACCATCAACACCTCAAGTACACTGTACCTCTGGAAACCTCGCTCACTCAAACACGCAACAAGCAGCCCCTGGGCTTCATTATTTAGAGAAAATGCCCATCGATACTTCTTACGAGATTGGACTCTTCGTCCTATACCTCGTCGCCTGGGCGAGCGTCGCGTTCATCGTATTCCTCTCTTTCCTCGGCTTCGCGGCCGGCGTCTTCACCTTCATGATCAATCAGTCGACTTTCTTCGATGGCGAGGATCGGGAGCCGAGATGGGAGAAGTAGAAGGATCTCGGAGGCGCGTCGATAAAGAACCCACCCCAGAGGGCTTCAGCGGGCGCATCTACGGGAGCTGACATGACCACGTATGAGTACGATCTCTGACGAACAAAACGCATGAGACGGAGTAGTCGTTGGACAAAGTTAAACGGAGGTCGGAGGAGGACCAACTTTTCACATTCGTCGAGTTGGACGACCCAGGAAGAAGGCAGAGAGCGAGCGAAGATGGGGGGAGCATGGGAAGAGGGCTGAGTATTAACTTCAATTCGAATAATAAAATCAACCACGATTCACTTGGGCAAATTTGCACAATCGTAGAGAAAATCAGTGTGTAAGGACTTACTGAACCTGGCCTCGAAAACTAAACCTCCAAGGACCTGGAGAAGTCTGAAGTGCAAAGCTTTTTCTTCAAGAGTTAGTTGTCCCGCTCAACAATTCAACCCGGATCGTCTGCCCTGATGGACGCCCAGCGCTCGACCGATGAACACACCAACGATCCATCGCATGCCCCGTGTCTATTCGGAACTCTGTTCTGGCTGGTGGGACCTTCAACTATGTTCACTGCCTGCTGCTGCCTGCCAACGGGTTGGCCGGCCGAGACCTTGAGGGCTGCCCTGAGAAAACTTGACACGCACATCGGAGACAGCATCAGAACTCGGCACAAAACGAGGTGGCAGAATCGCATCCCCGCCATGGGATCTCTCGCAGGTCTGGTCCGTCTGGTGAAGTAATACACTGCCAAACGTCTCCCTGTACTCTCCTACTCTACTCTTTGGGGCCAGGGAAATCGTCTCAACACCGTCGTCTTGCCACTTGGGACCACCCTCCCATCAGTGCCCCAATCAATAATTCATACCGGCACTCTGCTACTGAAAGCTTGATCCAACATCCAACCAAGGGCTCCAATCCATCTCCTACGCAAAGCCGCAACACTCCAGAGTTTCCAGTCAATCAAACAAAGACTACAATATGTTCGGTTCAACAGACCACGCCGGCCAAGCCTCGTACGGCGCGATCCGGACCCCCACGATCCCATTCACCACACAAGAAGCCGCCGCGACCGCCGAACCAGAGCCCGACTTGGCAGGCCTCCTCCTGTTCCTCGCCATGTACTTTTGCGTCCTGTTCCTCTTCTTCTGCCTCGCCACCCACTCCATCCACGGATGCTACGACCACTACGGCGCCATGGGCGGGGAAGGGAGGTCTGGCCGCCGGGGCGGCAGACGGCGGAGGCTCAGGCACCGCGAGGCCGGGAACTCGTCGCCCGTCCGACGGGGGGGGGAGAACCCCATGGAGCGGGGGCTTCTTGATCTCCGCGGGGACTCTCCGCCGCCGGCGTATCACACCATCATCATCACCGTGCCGCCGTACGACGATGCCGAGGAGGAGGAGAGGGAGAGACGCCACAGCGACAGTGTCACGCCCCCGCACTACGTCGACGACCTGGAGGGTGGTATCTTGCAGACGCACAGGTCGGGTGAAGTAGCGTACATGGTCTGATGAGAGCGGCGGCGGATACTTGTGAGTCTGGAGAGGGATTTGTTGGTGTTGGGGGGGGGGGAGGCAATGCTTCGGCAGTCTAATCTTGGGAGGGCGGGGATAAATGTCACCGAGTCACCAGGGCGAATGAACTTGATATATATCACACCACGTGCTCGTTCGTACCCTGGACGTGCATACTTGGAAGGATGATCCTGTGTAGCATATAAGAACAACTCACTTGAAGTGTGAGTGTCATTCCAATGTTTCCTTCCGAGTCTTCATACGGCATCTTTTGCGTTGGGCGATTGTCTAGGTCTCGTGACCAAAAAGATGTGTTAGGTTCGTCGCCTCGGTTTCCACGTTCCATGATTTCCATTTCTGCATATGCAATCTGTTCTTCAGTTGGACCTCATCCCTTTGGAATCTGCATCTCGCAAAGGCGGAGGGAAAACCCGAAGCACGGAGTCGTCGCGCTCCTGCGCGCTGTTTTCGATCCTCAAAGGCACCAACTAGACGCTCTTCGTCTTCGTCTTCTTGACGGACCTTGGCTTCTTGCGTCTGAACGTCTGTTGCAGCTTCTTACGTTCGGGACGCTTTTTCGACATCTCCCATCGATCCCTTCTCCCATCGATCCCTTCTCCCTCGAATAGCCTTTCCGAGTCCTTGTCAGAATTTCCAGCCGCATGTTCTTGACCGAAGCCCTCCTTGCGGGTGGTGTCGTTCGCCTCGTCTTTCTTGACAGAGTCCGGGTCGGTCGATTTGTCTCGCTTGCGTCGTCTGCTCCAGAAAGGGTCTCTTCAATGGAAGAACATTCACGCTCCAACCATCTCTCAAACTCCCTTTCTTTGGCGGCCATCTACCTCTGTCCGTCCTATTGATGTGTTAGTTGATGGGTGCCTGCCAACACCACGTATTACAATGCTTGCTGGTGACTGGACCCAGGTCTCGAGCGCATCGGCCGCGACCTGAAGTCTATACCGATATTCGGCAGCTGCTGAGACAGCTTGTGGCATGGTCGGATGGATTGATGGTGTGGAATCTGGGTGTAGGATAACTAGATATCTGGCTTGGATCGACAGTCACGGAGCACAAAAGTCGCTTTGGAGCTGAGGCGTGGTGGGCAATGAGAAAGAGTCTAATAGAAAATGTAAAAAAAGTCGACCAAACGAGGAAAAAGAATAAAAAGATTGGAAGACGGATTCAGAAAGCGTTGCAATGTTACAAAGGGCAGGACACATCCACCGAGTTCAGCACATCTATGCTCAAACGGATGGCAGATTGTATTGACACTCGATGAGATTGGGTGATATGTGGCTCCAATCTCAGAACACAACGTGGTTGATGGATCCAAGGCTCCAAGCGACAGATACAAGACACAAATGAAGGAAACAGTGAGACAGTCCAACGCTCATTTACATGACAGCGCCTTCCTTGTGTGGTTTGTGATGTTCATTTGCCCCGTCTCGCAATGTGCCCAAGGGCCAAGGAAAATGGCTGATGAGACGCATTTCACCTTTGCTTCGTCCACATACGTCTTTTTCAAAATGAATGAAATGTTCCATCTACCTACCTACCTTACCTATCTACCCAGTGAAAAAGATGATAAAAAAAACCCTTTGTAGAGTCGTCAAAAGCGAAAAAAGAATGGGCCCAACCGCGATTCGAACGCGGGGCCTCGCCCAATTGGTGTGCTGTGCACACGGATCGTGAAACCCGAAGGGCGAATCATACCTCTAGACCATTGGGCCGAGCGGATGCTCGTTGTTGAGATGACGGAAGAATAAGGAATACTATATTCCCTGGAAGAGATAAAGGCATTGTCTCCTTTTTAGACCCGATTTTACTTGTTTCGCTTGATCTGATTGGCGGCATTTTGGGCCCAATTGCGTCTATTGGCTACTACCCCGCATCAGGGCCTTCTCGCATTTGGTACTCACCCGCGAACCAAGTCGTGATTGAAATTGAACGTTCTAAACTACCTAGGTACCTAGACCTAGGTCTGCATTCATACAGCTACATCATACAAAATACCGACCTCTATGATCCCTGCGGGTATTCCTTACACACGCACAACACGCACACACTATGGTAAACCGGCCAACCTCCTGAATCCAGTGTTCTCCACGATCCTCAGCCCGCCATTCAGCGTAATGATCCCTCTACCACCGGCCGCCAGCCCGTCGTCGACCCTGCCCATGGCCATCTCCGTCATGAACCTCCCCAGCACCTCGGTCGGGCTGACGAACGACGGGACGAAAGTCCTCGTCAGCGGGCCCAGGTAGGCGTTCATCAGGTTGTACAGCAGGCCCGGGTCCGGCGCGTAGGGCTTGATGGCGTCGTGGTGGGCGCGGTCGACAAAGGCCGGGCGGACGGACTCGGCGCGCAGGCGGGGGTTGGCCGCGCGCATGGCGGAGAGGAGCGTCTCGGTCTCGCCCTTGACGCGGGCGAAGAGGGCGCTGAAGCGGCCCGGCTGCTGCGTCGCGCCCTCGCCCGAGACGTAGACGAAGCGGAAGGGCTCGTCGTCGGGCGGCAGGTCGGCGAAGGCCCTTGCTGCTTCGAGGGCGTAGTCCTTTGTGATTTTGACGTAGTCCCTAATTATGCGTGGCCCGTGGGGGGGCGTGTGAGCGGGTGCACGAAGTTTTCGCCATACCGTCCCATACGAACCCGCCCTCCTCCGAGGAAAAAGGATGATGCTTACTCCTTGCTGATTTTGTTCTGGCTGATGCCCAGCGCCCACACGGCACCGTTGGCGCCCCTGAGCTTGTCGAGCAGCTCCGGGTCGTACTTTTCAAAGTCCTTGTGGATGATGACGTTGATGCGGGGGTCTTTGGCGTCGTCGGCCATGGGGATCGGTCTCCTGCTGAGGATGGAGATTTTCGTGACGTCCTTCATCTTGATCATGGCGTCGAGGACGCCTGAGCCGACGAGGCCGGTCGCGCCGGTGAGGATGAGATGCATGATGGGGGTGGGATCTTGTTTGCCTGGTAGAGTACCATTAATTATGAGATGCTTAATGGATGGATTGATGGATGGATTGCTTTTTGACGGCGAGAGAGACTGAAGTGAAGGAGCGGGAGAGACAGAGAGAGAGGGGCATTTGGTATTACTCCCAGCAGCGTGTCCGTCCTTTATTACACGGGGCATGCATCATCTTCGATGCGGACGACGCTGCCGCCCACCGGAGTGTCATTACCCACTCTTACCGGAGGTAAGCCGTGTGCAATGTTGCGATTGCGACGGAGACGGTGCCGGAGTTAGCACTATCACCACGCACGCGCGCACCGGGAACACGTGTGGCGCATGTAAGTGAGATTTGTGTCGCAAGGCTCATTGGACCAGTTTCCGGCTTCAACCCCCTCTTCCCGAATGGCGATGATGCATTTTGGTTTCGGGTGAGAATGCTGACAAGGCACCTGTGAGCTGACGCAATGGCCATGTTAACCACAGCAGCACCGAGGGATTCGTTTCGCTCTCGAACGAGACGGGGGTTTGTCATCTTCTCGCACCTTGGATTTTCCAACTCGTCAGGACTTCAATGTGCCTCTTGTATCGATGCTCGAATGTCGGGGACAGTCGGCGAGTGCGCGTTCGTTGAAGGTCTGGGTGGTGATGAGGACGAGAGACATCATCATGGTGCGATGAGTGAGAGAGCACACGCCGCGGTGGGTGATGGACCACTGTCGATCTGTAGACTGTCGGCTCACGATGCCGCCGTGTCCAGCGTTCATTACCCGCGTAATTTTACAATGAATATACACTCACACCCACGGAGCCATGCAGCAGCAGAGTCTTATTGATTACGTGCCGATAATCGAGAGGTAATGTGACGGCCGCCCGCCATCCGTGCGGTACTGATCCAACCCAGACACGTGCGTTGCATGCAATGCCGCGAGATCAACTTCCAAGTTATGGCCCATTGCCATGGGCTTGCTCGACTGGTGATTGTCGTGGGCAGGGGACATGCCGGGAAACCAGCAAGTCCATACCTAATCGACAACTCTATACATATAAAAACTCCGGTCGATGTTTTTCTTCTTCTTTCCTCTAATCCCTTCTATTTCCCAGCCGCCCAGCCCCCAAAAGGCCCGCGTGCTGTCAGTTTCCGACGCGACCCTGAGCATTGATGCAGGCAGGGGATACCCATCGAGACCCC
>PJEX01000482.1:0-31068 GCA_005350895.1 Colletotrichum tanaceti | reverse complement strand
TTAAGATATAATAATTAAGATATAATAATTAGGATATAATAATTAAGATATATTAATTAAGATAAAATAATTAAGATATAAACCTTAAGATAAAAAAATTAAGAAGCTCTCTAAAGTCTATAGTTTGCCTAACTACTTATCCTTTTTGTTAACTCTCTTATAAGGTTAACGTCTTTCTTCTGTAATATAACCCTTCTTGTATATATAGCATAGAGGTTTATATCTATCTATTTTAGTATCTTACTACTAACTTAGAACTCTTCTTAAGACTTACTCTTAAGTACTAATACTAAGAAGGATTTAGCAGCTTCTTGTAGAGCCTTAAGGGTAAATAATTAGAACCTAAGGTTTAGATTTATCTAAAAGGTAACCTCACAAACTATACAACTAAATATACGCTTTAGAATAGCTAATTTTACTTCCTTCTGTAGCTTTTTAATCTCTCTAAGTGCCTTTACTGTAAATAGTAAATTAGCTTTCCTTTTAGATCTAGGCTTACTTTATTTACTTACTTCCTAGATAAAGCCTACGTTTCTTAATTTTTCTAACTATAATATTACTCTTCTTAGGAGCCTTTTTAGCTATCCCTTATAGTGCTTTACCCTTACTAGTCTGTATAGCTGTTTTAGTTACCTTAATACTAGGACTAGGAGGATGAGGAAGAGGAGGGAGACTAGGATTAGGTATCCCCTAGGATTGTGATACTGTAACTAAGCTCCTAGTTAGTGTCTTATATACTTTACTTTATTACCTATATCTAGTATTAGAATAAGAGATAGGGGGTGAAGATAGCGGTATTGCTGAATTATATAGCTCTAGTAGTATTTTTTTAATTATTTTAAAGAGGGGAAAGTTTTAATTATGCTAGGTAGGGGATAAAGATTTTATAACTTACATTAAAATTTATTAAACCCTATATTATAGGTAGGATAACTAATATTAGGGTTAATAATAATGTAAGTTAATACCTTAGATTTATAATAATTAATTTATAATAATACTTTAGAGAAATATAAATCCTACTTCTTCCCTTTCCCCCTCTTTCTTACTACTTTTCTTACTACTTCTATAAAAATTCTTATTACTATTCTTGAAATAGATAATCCTTCTTTCCCTTACCCTCTAGCTAAGCTCTTAGTCTAGGATAGTGTTATCTACTACTAACCTAGGATACCTTTTTCTACTTAGTAGCAGCAGACTACTTTCTACTAGCAATAGGTTATAGCAGGCTAAAGCCCCTCTTAGGATAAAAAGGATCCTAAGCAGCAGCTTTCCCTAGCTAATAAGATCTAGAACAATAATATAAGGCAATTACTAATCTAGAAGTCCTTTAGGTAGGGGGCTTAAATGCAAACTAGTCACCTACTTCTTATCTACACTACCTATTCAGTGCAGTTATTACATCCTATCCCTAGGGGGTAGGGTACCTTGTTAATAACTAGCTACTTCTAAAAGCCCCCCTACAAGAAGCGCTAAGCTAGGTTAGATATAGTACAGGGCAGTTAAATGCAGCAAGAGGCTAATCTTAACTACCTTTAAAATGTATGTTATTTTAGTCTATATTTGTAATAACCCTTTGTAATAATCCTTTATAATAATTGATTTTTAGATTATCTCTTTAAGCCCCCTAGATAACGAAAAGCAAAGGGCCTTTCTTTACTTTATTGTTAATAGCTGTCTGCCTTTTAATATAGTAAAGAAGCCTGCCTTTAGGCTATTCTGTGAATTACTTAACCTACAATTTTCCCTCCTATCCCTACTAACGATCTCTAAGGGTATTAAGGATAAGGTATCTAGAGTTCTCTCCTAAGCACTTTCTATAATTATCCTAGATTTAACAGTTTCCTTAACTATTAATGTATAGATAACTCCTAGGCAGAAATACTTACTGCTTAGTATAATATGCTACTTTATTAATAAGAACTAGGTATAAAGATTAGTACTCCTAGGTACCCTAAACGTTTTAGTCTAATATACACAGGAAAACATATCTAAAGCTATTATCTTAACTATTTAAAGCCTCCCTTATAAGTAACGCTTATAGTTTTCTACTGTTACAGCAGACAATACCTCTAACTTTAGCCCTAATAATCTTAGTAAGCTTTATGCTAAAGCCTTTAAGGCTTATCCTTAAAAGATAACCTATATCTAATATCTAGCCTATATATTTAACCTTATTGTTAAGGTACTGTATAGAGAGCTTTATATTGCTGCTAGGTTAGCTGTTAAGGAGGAGCTTAATAAGGATGAGTTAGATGAGGGAGAAGTAGGTCCTAATAATTAAGGACTTACTCTTAAGGAGATTAAAGTTTTAGGTATTAATAGGGAAGCTAATAGTAGTTAAGATAATAGCTTTATTACTGTTTCTTCTACTATTAATAGCCTTAAAGAAGATATTACTATGTCTAGAGGTGCTGAAATTGTAGTTACTATTTCTAAGGTATTTATTTCTTTTATTTTATAAAGAAAAAGGTTACTAACTTAATATCTTATCTTTTAGATCTGCTGTCTTACACTTAAGCTTAAGCATAGCCTAAGTCAAGCTTAAGCCTTCCTTAATCTCTAGAAGAATGAAGATCAATTAAAAAGACCTTAGTAACTTATTTTTAATGTTTAAACTCACTAGAATTTAACTACACTTATGTGTATTTAGGCTCTTAAGCTTTGTAACTGTATTAATTCCTATCTCTCAGCATATAGCATAGATATTCTATTTAAGCTCTTAAACGTTAAGTAGATGCAGCTTAGTATTCTTATAGATATCTTAAAGATCTTCCTACTCCTTACTAATATACTTAGTAGGGATGTAATAGTTAATATTTCCTTTACCCTTAGCCTCACTAAGCTAGCATATATCTATCTTAAGCAATATTTAGCTGTTATTAAGGAGAAGACAATAGTAACTAATAGTAGCTAGATAGAATCCCTTACTAAAGCTATTAAGCTTACTTTATTAAAGTTAAAAAAGTATAAGGACCTTTAAGGTGCTAGTTAAGAAGTCTATACTATTAGACTATTACTTTCTCCCCTTAATAAGGGGTATAGAGATTTATCTAATCTGCGATTCCTTAGCCTTAAGGGCTACTATAGGATTACCTACTTATTAGCTATATCTAAGTTTATTAATATATATAAAAAGAAGTACTATCTAAAGATTGCTTGAAATAGAGTTATAATAGCAAAAACTAGCTAGTTAATCTATAGTATTACTGCACTCTCTTTTTAGAGCCCTAAGAAGCAGGTATGTATATTCTAATTAATAATGTTTATAATAATCTTTTGTAATAATCTTTTGTATTAATCTTTTATAATAATCTTATGTAATAATCTTATGTAATAATCTTATGTAATAATTTCTTTTACTAAGACTTTATTTAGGGCTTAAAGACTAACTATAGAGCCTATAAAATTATTAATAGTTTTCTTAAGGAGCATAAGTAGTTTCCTTATCTTACATTCTTATATACCTTCTAATATTACTTAGGTAAATATAAGAATAAAACTGTATTTAGATTCTAGTGTTGTCTTTTAGGGTAACGTAAGTATTTAGGCCTTTATAAGATAGCTAGGGATTACTTAGCAATTATGCCTACCTTAGTGCCTCTTAAGCGTACCTTTAGCTATAGGCAGTATATCTACCACTATTCTCAATTTAATATAGCTTTAAAGACTATTAAGGCTTAGCTAATCTTAACAATTTAGCAGCACTAAAGAGAATAGTAAGCATTTAGCTTACTTAAGCCTATTATTCCTAAGGACTATTAGGTTACTAAGGTTACAAGAGAGTGTAGCTAGACTGTTCTTTAAAGCTTTAACTATACTACACTATTTTAACTAGATAAGCTTTATAACTTTATATAGATAGCTTAGGTAGAGGCTAATTATACTATTATTGTTAGAGAGTCTAATTATACAGTATCTAAGTTATAGAGTACCTATAATTAGACTAATTCCCCTTAATTAGAGGGGTCTTAACAGACCTCCTAAATACTCTTAAGCTTACCTATATCTCTTAGCTTTAGTTGTAGCTAGCCTACTAGATCCTAACTAGACCTCTTATCCTCCTTATCTAAGGATAATAATAAGGATAGTAGTGAGGATAATGTGACACCTCCTAGGTCGCTATTAAAGCAGCTAAGGAGGTAGTTACTTAAAGGGGTTTTTTATATATATTATTTATATAGGGTTAGGTAGTGAATTCTAAATTTCCTTACTTTTAAATGTAGCACTATTATAAGTACCTATTAAGTACCTATAATACCTAAACCTATAAGTAGGGAATACCTATATAGGTCTAACCTATAAACCTAAACCTAGGCCCACCTAAAAATACCTATAACCCACACCAACCCATAACCCATTTGGGTCCCCACCTAGAACCCATGGGTTAGATGGGTTTAAACCCAAATGGGTACCCGTGGGTTTTTTTAAGTCTAAAGACAAGATGGACTGGCAGTGGACCGTCTCGGACGAGGAGAATATTCGTGAGGCCACGGATGATGAGACTCCGGTCGACGACCCCATGGACATTGACCCGAAGACTGACCTGAAGACGGATGAAGGGTATGAAGGAAGCAAGATGACGCAAGAGAGAAGCGCGCCTGAGCACATGACGCAGATCGTTGCATTTCTTGAGGTTGGAACCCTTGAGCTTGGAATCCATATTAACTAGGGCGCTTCGGGTTCAACCGCCCATTAAGCTAGGCAGTAATACTCAACTCCATCTCAAAGACCAAGGCCAGATTTCGAACTAGGGCACCCTGGGTGGAAGATGTGTTTTTACGAGAATAGCTACGAGGATAGGTATTGTAAGGAAAGGAACGAATGGGTTTACAATGGGTGTCAGCAATAACTATGTGGTAGTAATACAAGACCTGGCATTAATCACAATGCGATCCCTTCCCTTCACCCCGATCAAAACAAATCGTGCCGGGTCAACCCAGCGGCCCACTGGCCCCGCCGGTGCCGTTGTTCCCGAGTAACCCTCAAGGTCCCAAAAGCACTCAGATGTACTATAATTGTCTAGCAAACTCTTAATACCGAAGTTTTACTCCTGGTTGAAACACACAAAGAGACAATAAGCAAGTGTGTCTGGTTTTTTGATGAGGGACTTTGCTTCATCCTGGTTAGCAGCTAGAACCCGAGGGTGCGATTGTCCCGTGTGGTGGATGATAAAGGCAAAGGGTTGCCAGGAACGGCCGAAACTTGTCACGAGTTAGAGCACACAGTAAGGCATAGGAGATTTAGGGTGAAATTCGTTGTCATGCTGGAACTTGCAGATGTTGAGACCTTTCTCTCTGCGTACCTAGGCCTTGATTGTCTGGAGGGCTCTGAGCATGAGAGACTTAGTCTTACGTGCTAATGGGTAGGCTATAATGAAGCCTGAGTATTTGTTATAGGCGATGAGGATCCACCTCGTCCCAGACAGTGATTTAGGGAAGTTAAAGAGATCCTAGTGAACCCTGTACTATGGGTGTGTTGCCTTTGATTCTGATAGCCCTCTTGAGGTGACGTTTTCTGCATGCGTAGCACTGCAGTCTTTGCACTCAATCTGTAGTAGGCCCCTGATATGCACCCCCCTCGCCCTCTAGACTAGGTTATGAAGTCCCTTAGGACCTAGGTGACCTGATCTGAGATGCTAAAGGAGTGCGGTATCTGCCCTCTTGCGTGTGTTTTGATATGATCTCCTCTATAACCTATGCCTAGAGCGTGTAGTGAATGCTAGAATACCTGCTAGGCTTTTAGGAAGCAGGTTCTTATATACGCTTAGATAGTTAGAAGTTAGCTTATATTAAATAAAGACTAAGTTATGCTTCCTGTAAAGCTTTATAACTATATTACTATTGTTAAGCTTGCTGTAGTGTATTATACAGTCCTTCCTATAGTACTAGAGACTACTGTTAAGAAGAAGAGCCTTAGAGGCTATATTAGTGTAAAAGCCTTCTACTAAAGTAACGTTATTAAGCGTGAGATCTTTAGTTAATAGTCCCTATAGGCTATTAATAATACCCTTAATAACCTAAGTGCCCCTCCTGCTTATAGGAAGTAAAGATATACTAACCTCTATAAAGTTATTAGGACTAGATAGCTTGTAGGAACTAGGTTCTAAGAGGCTTTTGTTATTAATAAGGTAGACTGCTCTATAGGTATCTATAATAGTACTCTTAGAAAGAGGATAGGAGCTAATAAGAGCTATGCTAAAGATTGTGTGTAGGCTCTTAGGAAGGGGAAAGGGTTAGATAGTGACAGCAATAATGCTTCTAGGATAGCCTAGGTCCTTAGCGTTTTTTAGAGGGTTTTGGATTTAGTTTTAGTTAATTAATTTAGGCTTAAAGGGAAGGAGAGTTCTATTAGGTTTTAACTATTTCTTTGAAATTAGCTTTTTGTGGGATAATTTCTACTTGCTGTCTATAGTTTCCTTTTAAATCTTATTCTGCTAGGTGTTAGAGACATTAGGAGTGTGTTAGCTATAGTATTAGCCTGTGAGGGTAAAGCGTAGGTAGTTGTATTCTTAAATCTACTACTTATAGGAGCAACTATATAGGCATTTGATTTCTGGCTTGTTGCTAGCAGAATTATTAGGTATACGCTTGTCTAATTAACTAGCAAGTATTAAATAAGCCCTAGAGCAGAAAGGGCTCTTCCTAGAAGGGTTGTTGTGAGTTATAACGCTAAAGATTTATCCTAGCTCTAATATAGATAGAGTAGGGTAACTAAGCTTAAGGTTTTTAACTAGTGTTTTGTATGTATATTCTCCCTAGGTTAGGTTTAACTTAACTTAAACTATATTTAGGAAGTCTTTTGCTGTAAGCTTACCCTAAACCTTAGGAACGTTATATATATAAGCTTGAAGGTAGGCTGCTTGCTAGTCCTTATACTAGTGCGTAGGGTTAACTCCTCCCTTTGTGCGTTTAAGGACTTGTTAATACTCCTCTCTAACAGTAGAGAGAGTGCTAAGGTTGTTAGGCGTAAGGTTTGCTTTAAGATAACGAAGAGTCCTTTAGACTGTAGCTTTGCTATTAGTGCTTGCCTTAAGGTATGCAGTTGTGATAAGAGTAACGCTTACAGTTTTAGTTATCTAGTTAAGTATAGTGTAGAGACTTTTGACCTGTTAAGTGTGGACTAGAGCTATTATACTGTAGGCTTTAACAGCAACGTTCTAATCCTCTAAGACATCTACTTGTGAGATAATGGATCTAGTAGGCTCTATGTGTGTAAAGGGAGGTTTCTTAGAGCTGTTAGCAGGAATTAGGGCTGCTTCTTACGCCTCTTTGTCTTAGAGGTAGGATGTAAGAGCACCCTTATGTTGTATATCCTTAGCAGCTTAAGCTTTAGCTACTAAGAAGTTAATTATTAGGATCCCTTCCTTAGTGAGATTATTAGAAGGGATATTAGGTAGGTTAGGGTTAACAAGCGCCTACACGCTTAGTCCTTAACACTAAGATTTCAGCGCTTAGAACTAGGTTAGCCAGTTGCGTTGGCTTGTCAGCTTAACTGTGGAAAAGAGATTAATAGGCTGGTTAGTTATATTAGCAGACAGTAGACTGATTAATAAGTGCTCTAAAGGTAGTAGATAGTAAAGTATTGTAGTGTAGTGCATAATAGCAAGTAAAACTAGGCTTATAACTGTCATAAGTTAGAGCATATAGTAAGGTATAGGAGATTTAGGGTAAAAGATACTTATTCTACTATACTAATAAGTAACAAAAAGAGATACTGTTAAATACATAATGGCATGTGAATAAGCATGTGAGAGGAATGAATTAGTGAGCTGAAATATACATGGACTTCCTTGTGACAAAACTATCGGCCTAGAGAAGAACACAACCATTGCGAAGATCCATTAGCTAAGAGACCGGGAGGTAATTCACCTATACGGGCTAATGGCCTTATACTAACGCAGGCGGAGGATGCTTGGAGGATGCTTAGAGGATTCTGTCACAAAAACGACGCTGTTAGTTGTAGGCAACAACTAACGCCTTATATCTCGTGACATACCCCCTAGTTTGTATACTGTATGCTGCAGTGTAGAAACTGACGCTTTAAACCTTCTAATTAGGTACATGTCGCTGAAGTCTAGGTAGTTAGGCCACAGACCACAAATAGTGTTTAAACGTCTAGGGGCTTAGGATAGGAATTGAACCTATAGTGCTTAAGATAAAAGAAAGCCTAAGCTGCTGCACTTAAAACCATTGTGGCACAAACAGGTAAAGCTAGGCTCATAACTGTCACAAGTTAGAGCACACAGTAAGGCATAGAAGATTTAGGGTGAAAGATGCTTATCCTATTGTAATAATAGGTGACGAAAAGAGATACTGTTAAATACATGATGGCACGTGAATAAGCACGTGAGAGGAATGAATCAGTGAGCTGAAATATACATGGACTTCCTTGTGACAGATTCTGCATGTCGTCTGCTTTACGACAATGTGCAATGGGGGCGCCCTTTGCCAGATCTTGGACAAAATGAAAGCAGTGTCTTTACGTACGCTGACTAGGAGTGGCATTATTTTCGACTCCGCGCCTCCACGTTTGGACTAACCGGTAAGCGCTTCGAGTTGGCCTCAAACCCAGCCCACCACACTCGACGAATACATCGCTGCCTGCCATTCTTGTGTTTTCTCCAGCTTTGACATTGAACGGAACCCGAAATTGACATCGAAGGGCCCCATCACCAATCCGCGAAACAAATGGTGTCCCACATATTTCCGACCATGGCCGACTTTATTCAGCAACAGAGAATCACATTCGGCACGCTCTACTACACCTTCCCTACCGACAGTCGAGAGTGGTGTTCGGCCGTCTTTATCCTTCGAGTCGACGTCAACTTTGTCGGTGTCGAGGAGCAGCTTGATGACTGCCTTTCTTCCATACCAAGCCGCATGTGAAAGTGGCGTTCGGCCGTCGTTATCCTTTGAGTCGACATCAACCTTGCCGGTGTCCAGGAGCATCTTGACGACTGCCTCCCTATTATACAAGGCTGCCTATAAAAGTGGCGTACAGCCATCATTATCTTTCGAGTCGATTTCAACCTCGTTGGTCTCGAGGAGTAATTTGACGATTGCCTCGTACCCATTCATGGCGGCCCATGATAGTAATGCCTGACCTTGCTTTGAGCGGATCTTAATCCTGCCTGTGTCGAAGTGCATCTTATCTTTTGAACCGACCTCAACCAAGCGTGTGTTGAGGGTGATCTTGATGGGGTTGGAGATGTAGCTTTTGTTGTTCTTAAGTACAGTACCTGTACGCACACGCACACACGCACACATTTAATTACGCCCGGCGGCAAAGCCGAAAGGGCAACACAAGCTGATTACACGTACATTTCTGACTTTGTGTCCTGGTCTCCTTGCAGCCGATACTGCCTCCACTTTCTGCTTAGTCCTCTATTTCCTGCCTTCTCGCTTTGAATAAAGTACACTTATGGGCATATGCCACTTCACGTATTTGTTGAATCTGATGACTTTGAGCTGCTTGCTAGGGCCAAAAACGGATGTCAGCAAGTACAGTCGCATAACATTTCTGCTCACTCGCGTTGTCACCCAGTATGTTGGCTCTATAGTTCGTCTAAATCAGGCAGCCATCGCTATTTTTGGCGATTTGGGGAGCACATTACGGCTGTTCTTGGCTTTCGAAATACTGAGAGCATGTTCAGAGGAGGAAGCAACATATCCCCCTAACTGCAATCAAATTTATGATTTTAATCTATCTCAAAATCCGCTGATACATTGTTCGCAGCCACCCGCTTGCCGTCATAGGAGACCAGAAAGTCGAGGCTGCTTCCGTAACTGATCATCTCTGTGTCCCATTCGAGTCAATAGAAAACTATCCCGATACGGTTAGTGAAAGTTAGTAAAGACTCAAAAATCAATCTTTCTGTTCTAAGTGATGGTACAACACAATTATGTGACTCTCGAGTCTTTGCGATTAGGAGCAGGTGATGAGGCAGAGTAGTACAGTATATCGGTGAATCTTTTGGGAGGATTCTCAGAAAGGCTGTAGTAGCTATGACGGATAGCCTTGGTGTCACTGACATCAGTGCTCTACTCAGGTGTTTAGGATAGACATTATAGCACTAGTCATCTATATTATACCTGCATTAGTAGCTATTACACCTGGTTGTGTGCTTTTCACTTTATTTCCTTAGTGTCTCACGTTCTATCAATCTTTAAATGGACTTCTGCGTTGTAGATTTGATTGGCAACTGTTCCATAGGTAAGCTGTGCGATTTTTGACTTCACTGCCATTAAAAGACCTGTGAATATACTACGCTGAGCTAGCCCTTGCATCACAGCACCCCGACATATATGCACTCTAGCTGTGTTTATCAGCATAAATTCTTGCAGAGTGTTGCAGTGCTTACAACCTAGACCCTTGCGATTGTAGAACTTCTGTGTTACTAGTGGCAACTCTTCAAGCAAGGTGGTTGCAAAGGTACAGGCAGCAGCCAAAGCCTCCCACAAGGATAATGTACTCGCAAGCGTCAGTAATAAGTCTCGCAAGGCTTTGAGATTGACTATTACCTTTGGTGTCTTGTTGTAATTCAGTTCAATTTCTTAGACCTGTTCTTTGACTAGTTCCTTAACTTGTTTGGCGATCTTTCGAAACACTAGGTCTAAGTCCGCATGATTAAGTATTAGTGTTTGTTTCCGCAAGGTGCTGCTGTTTCCGTTAGTTTAGCGACATCCTAGTTGATTGGGTAATGCATTTAATAGAATGATTCCAAGGTTGGACTTTACCTTTTCATTATCTGAGCGCGTTTGCCGCTCTCCCACACTCATTCACTTCGCGCCTACGTCTCGCCAATGTTCAAGCAAAACAGATACATCTATCTCACAGAACATCGACTTTAAAACTCTTGAATCTAGGCTGATAGCTGTCACAAAGACCCTTAAGGGATAATGCAAGAACCGTTTGGTAGGCCAGACTTGCGCCTGCAACAAACATTAAGTTGGGCATCCTGGCCCTCCTTTCAGACGACAAGGCTGCTCTTGTGTAGATAAACAAAAATTGGCTACTTCTTTGGCGTTAGTGCGTATAGATCGTGGGTGCTCACGCTGACTAGAGAGCGCTTTCGCTTCTTTTGAGTGGGTGGAGGTAGAGGAGTTAGTCTAGGACTGCGGATGTCTTGGAGATCCCGAGAGCTTAGGTCACCGAGAAGGACCTATGTAGCCAGATAGTGGAACAATCGAAAGGCTCTCATCGGCATTGGACTATTTTCTCTCCACTCTTTTCAAAAAGCCTCAAATCTCTTTCACATGTTTACAGTACATAACCTCTCGGCAAAGTAAATCTGGCGTAGTTCGTGTTGACTGGCTAGGCCTGAACTTACCACTTAATGCAGCAGGTCCGGCTTTCCTTGATGAACAAGATCGTTTGGCTGACAGGAAATTCTAACGAGGTTCATTCACAGCGATATCAGATTCACGGCGCGATGCCAATGTGAGCCAGAACCCCACCGTTGGGTCGTTTCTTGGCTAATTGTGGATTGTTGTATCGAAGATCGTGATGCTGCTTGCATTCATAATCCAAACCTTGTACAGCAACAGATTGCAGTGGGACTAAATTAGGGGACATCTCTAGACACTCTGTTTCCTCCTACTGTGGCTTAGGGGTGCCTAGCAGCGCTGGGTATTGTCTGATTTCACCCTAACCGCTCTGCAAGACCTAGTCAGTCCCTGCTTCACTAGCCATAGGCGGCTGCGTCTTGCGAGGTGGACGCCGGTCGTCCCCCTGAACTACGACTAACACGGTGGGGGTCTTGTGAGCTTTAAATCAGTTAACATACCTATAACTATTAGACACTTATGTTGGCGTAGGTTCCTGTTACGCTAGTCTTAGGCATAACGAAGGTCTAGGGGATAGTCCCTGCGTAAGTGATTGTGATAGGACATTCTGCATGCATAGTTTAACATACCCTACTTACTAGATTAAAAGAGAGTTTAATAGGAGTATAGAATTAGCAATTAATTCTTATTAGGTTAGCCTTTAGTACTATAGACACCTACCTAGCACTAGTAGATGCCTTAGCAAAACTGGTTAAAACGTGTGGCTAGGGGGTAGTACTAGAGGAGATAGTAAAGGCGAGAGGGTGTAGCAAAGGGTCTAACGCTAAAACTTAGCTGTAAATAACCTATCCCTAGTTTAAGCACTTAGGGTATAGTAGAGGGCAAGCAGGAGCAGACAGCATAGCTTAAAGCTTTATTAATACTTAAATTATTATAGTCTAGAGGCTAATAAAAAGGGAGGCAGTGTTACGTTATAGTTATAATGTTTAGTAAGGCCTACTGCTAGAAAAGAATGTTGTATTATAGAACTGTTATTCTATCTCTGCAGCAATCTAGATATAACTAATTAGTACTAGGTAGTACTGCGCTTGCTGTTACCTAATCTAGGAAACTAGTAACTGAGAATCCTGCACTTAGGGCTACTAGTTTAGGCTTTAGGAGTGTTAAAAGAATCTACTAGGCTTAGCGATAAATTAGGGCAGTAGGTGCTAAGACAACATAATCTTGCTAGCTTGCGGCGCATATAAGGGCGCTTGTTTAGCGTTCATTATAGAGGGTGCAGTGTTAACAGGATATTCATTAGACCTAATATTCTTTCCTTAACCTTTATGCTCTCCTATACAGTAGCTCTCCTAATCTATCCTTTTCTAGTTTGTCTAAGACTAAGTTAGGGGCGCTGTACACAAAACGTTTAATAGCTAACTAGAAGTCCTAGTGTAACTATTCCTAGACCTAGCTACTTTTGACTGTGTTTTTAGCAAGAAAAGTCTTATAATACTGAACTAAAAGCTCTACTAACTTATTTGTAAGCCAAAAGACAACTTCCTTTTTCAGTACCATGTCGACAGATTGGACGTAACCCTGCACAGGCAGAATTACAGCGTTCTTCGCGATCCCCGCCCAGTCTTGTTCAAGGCTGTCCTAGGTGGATAGCGGCGCTATAATCGATGCTAGTGTCTAAATAGCTTTAGGCGTAGAGAGAAACCTCTTAAGGGACTCTTGACGTTAAAGGGGCCTGATTTTGATTTGTCTTAGTGTTATCTCCTACCAATCCTCCTTGTTAGGATTTAGTACCACGAATTTAACAGTCCCTTAACGAGATTTATCCTTAGTGAACGGCAGAAGCAAGCGCTTTAATAGAGTGGAGGGCATGACTTGGTTAGGAATTAGAAGATGCAGGCAAGGTATTGCTTAGATTTGCAGCCTTCTCAGTAGACTTGCAGATGTCTATGCAGTCCTAAGTTTTAGCTAAAGAGCTTTAAAAGTAAATAGATAGCTATAACAGCTTGCTATTAGAGTATTCTATAGGCTCCCTTTTTATTTTCTATAGCCCTATCTAGGTTTATAGTTATATAAGTATTATGTCTGCAGGTAACTATATAACAATAGGGGTTGCTATGAAAAATTAAGATCTGCTTTGCTTAATATTACCTAAAATGTAAGGCCTGCCAGTCTAATTTCAAATGCAAGGTTTAGTGATCCTAGAGGGAGTAAACTACTATCTCTGTGAGAAAAGTACAGGTCTATAGAGGTAGCCTCCTGAGATAACGTAATGGAGGACAGGTTGAAGGAGATCGCCGGCCTTACAATAGTTATAGGCGCAGTAACGCTCTATTAGTCCATCCTTAAGACGTATGCCTTCTGTTATTAAAGTAGGTAACGTGCTAGGTAGTCAAGTAGTCTATGTGCAGCCAAATTTTCACAGTTACGATAATCTTGACATCCTCTAGGTTCACTTAGCAAGTTTCCTTACATCATCCACCCTATCAAAAAAACCACGCAGACAGTCGATTCAGCTCTTATCTTTAACACATATTACCAATTACACAGTCCATTCATTTTCCGCAACAAATAGGCTTCAAACTGATAGTCTAGGGAGCGTTCCCCCTAATGACTTTAACACTTGCATTGGTTAGGACCTTGGAAGAAGTGGGTCTAATTTATGCCTCCAGCTAAGAATCAAGGTCTAAATAGAGTGGTTATAGACACTAGAAGACGGTGCTCGTTATCTTCAAGGCTGCCTCAAAGGACTCCATTATCTACTAGTGTAGAAGGCCACTTAATAATGTAGTAGATATATTATATTTCTGTTAACTATATATAAGATATATAAACTGTTAAGCTTTAAGCTAGGAACTATAGATATTAAGTAGTGTATTATACTATAGCATATATATATATATAGAACCTAAAGTAATACTATCTATATATCTTTATAGGATAAATGTTAATAGTAGTACTATTTTAGCTATTAAAAGCTTATACTAGCCTCTATAAGAGTCTTGCTTACCTAAGACTATAGAAAAAAGATAAGTATAAAGTCCTATATATATATAAATACTATAGTAGTATATATTAGTAGTAGAAAATTATCTGCCTTTATATAGTTAGTATTACTTATAGCTTTCTAATTACTTAGAGTAAGTAAAAATAAAGCAATAATTAGCTTATATAATGTAGTTAACTACTAGCTAATATCTTTTATAGGCTTTAGTCTATAACTAGTGCTCTATAAGCTATATAATGCAGCATTTTATCTCTTATATAAGTCTATAAATGTCTTACTAGATATAGCACTATCTTACCTATAATGTCTTAGCTATTTCTATTACTTAGTATACTCCTTCTAATGCAGCCTTATCCTCCTCTTCTATAGATAGTAATAGAGCTTTTCTTGTCTTATAGAGTGTAACTAGTTAATGCTCTATAGTCTTCTTTAATATACTGTATATACATATTATATTCCTACTATAGCCTTCTTAGAATTAATTTCTGCTATTACTGTTCCTAGTATTAATTAAAAGCTATTTTAAGACTATAAGAAGACAGTAGCTTTCTCTTATGTAAAAGAAAACTATTTAAGCTAGAGGAACATAATCCCTCTTATAGCCTCTAAGTTTTAGTAGGTTATATTACCTTATAAATAACATAGAACTACGTAGAAGCTAGAGGGTCTAAGACCTCTAATATAAAGGAGCTACCTAAACGCTAGAAGTTACAAAAGCCCTAGCTGCCCTAATACAAAAGGCTAGGAAGATATATATTAGAAAATAATAGATAGTAGCTTAGGATATATAAAGAAATATATAAAAATACTCTAAGGATATATAGTAGGTTATTACCTAGATAGCATAGCATGTTAAATAGAATAAGGTTAATATATAAGCCTATAGAAACCTACAAAAGGCTAGTATATTAAATAGTAGTAAGTTAGACCTAGATAATATATCTATTAATAAGAGTAATAGTAAAGTAGGAGGAAACATTAAGATAGAAGTATAAGATAAGGGCCTCTTTATCCCCTAGAGTATAGGGGGGACTATACTTCTTATTATAAATAATAAGAATAATAATAAGGCTAGCTTAGTTAGGTAGAAAGATATATTTAGATACCTTAGAGAACATAACGCAGAAGAAAACACTAAGGACTATAGCTTTCTCTATGTAGGATTTAACTAATTCTATAATGTTATAGGTCAAGGACTAGCTAATGCTAAAAGGCTAGAACTTATCCTGTTATATAGGGCTAGAGAAAAAGCTTTACCTAGAAACCTTACGCAGAATTAGAAAGTTCTCTAAGATAATAAGGGAGATAAAATTAGAGTAGACAGCATTAAGATATAAGTAGATATATAAGGCATTACTTAGGTTATATCTAAAGCCCCTAAAGACCTAATTGTTCTAATAGATCTAAGGTACCAGGGAAAAAGAAAGTCTAAAAGTAACTCTAAAAGCAAAAAGCAACCTAAGATATTCCCTTTTACCTTAATTAATTTAAAATAGGTAACTATAGATAACAATAGTAATATAAGTGTTAAGAAGACCTTTAAGACTAGGCCTATAGTACGCTTAATTTACAGTAAACAGCCTAAAGCTGCTTAACAGGACTATAAGATTTATAATTAAGTTATTCTTAAAAAGGGAATATAAATACTAGCTATAGATTTAGCAATTTTTGCTGCAGCTATTATCTTATAGGACTGTCATAAGAAATAGAAAAATAACCCTAGTATAGGAAAAGACTATAGTCCTACCCTAGATAAAGCCCTTAGGATAATAATAACTACTAAGCGCAGTCTAAAATAAGCAGCTAAGTAATAAAAAGACAGCCCTAACTTAAGATTGCTAGAATATACCTAATACTTAATAAAGCTTAATTTCTTGCTAAATGCGTCTTATTCTCTATTATCTAATCTTTTTATATCCTTTATTTTATTAGTTTAGATATATAGTCCTAATTAAATTAATTTAAAGTATAAGACTGTTTATTAAAACTTATATTAGTAATGCCTAGCTAATTATATACAATAAATACTAGCAGAGAGTAGACTACTAAGAAAAGCTAGCCTAGAGGAATAACTAGGCGCTGCTAGGAGTATTAATGTATTAATGTAGTGTAAGAGTGTAATAGTTTATATATATCTATTCTAGCCTCTTAATAATTAATTATCAGTCTTTTACAGGCTGCTTATAAGGCACTAAGGCGCTAATTATCCCTCTATTACATAGATAACAGTATACAAACCCTATAATATATATAGCTATAGACTAACTAGATAATAGCTATAGGTAAGCAGGTAAGTAGGTTTCTTAAGCTTAAGGTAGTCTATTATAAATCCTAAATAGCAGCTTATATTTCTAGAGACTCTATAAAAGGGTAAGTAGAGATAGCATTCTAGTCTCTAGAGTCTGCTATAACGTAAAGCCTTTTAGAGATTAGAACTGCCTTACTAGAAGAAAAACAAAGAGAGATTTACAGACATATTACACTAGAATACTTAACCTTATTATAGGATAGAAGAGCTAAATAAGTTTATTATTCACTAGTTTAAGATAGCTAAAAGTAAAGCTAATAAAGGCCTATTAATTGTCTTATATATCTAGTATATATCTTAAGTTAAAAGACTATACTATTAGAACCTAGCTATACTAATATCTACCTATACTACCTATAAATAGATATAAACATTACTATAGTAGGCTACCCTTTCTAAAGCTTCCTGTCTACTTTATAACAATATACTTTCTATTATAATTATATTCTACTTCTTTAAGATCTAAGTTCTATTATAGTTAGGACAAACATCTGCTAGCAGCTCTATAATAAGTCTATCTACAGACTTTCTATCTTTTAACCTAGTCTCTAAGTATGTCTAGCAAAAACCTAATATATTAGTAGGCTTTAATAAGTTATGTGTAGATAAGAATGTAGTCTCTAGGTATCCCCCTTAGTTAGTAGTAAAAATGTCTAATAAAACGCTTATCTATCCTTTAGTAGCACTAGGGTAAAGAAGGCTGTGTAAATATAAATAAACTGTAGTACTAGCTACATTAATTATTAATATAGATTTTATCTTATTAATCTTATTACTATCTCTTAGTAAGGCCTTAAGTAAAACTATTATCTTATTATTAGCTATAAGTGTTTTTAGGAATTACTCTAATAATCTCTCTTTTCTATGTATAAGTGTAAGAAGTAAGTATAAATCCTGTCTAGTTTCCCTATTAAGAATGTTATATAGGTTAATGCTAATTAAAAACAAAAAGAGACCTTTACTAGCAAGAGTCTTAAGATAGGCGTTGTTTGCAAAGATAAGCTGCTTTATCTTTAGCTAGTCTTTGCTAGTGTTACTTAAAGTTAGGGTAGCTATAGTTGTTAGTTAGACAATTTAGTAGCTGTTAGGGTTTAGCAGTATCTAGTAGTAGTAACTATTAGCTAATTACTAGCTTATAACTACCTACCTCTGTATAGTTATTAAAGAAGCTAGAATTAGCTTTGCAAAAGCGCTGCCTAATTATGCAGTCTAACAGCCTATCTACAGGTAATAAACATTCTAGTATAGAATTTCCTTTTTTAGCTGTTAATAGAATCACCTTGCTGCGTATGCCTATACAGTATGTATAGTTTATTATATATAAATTTAGATATTTCCCTTAGTTATATAGTTCCTTAGGTAGGCAAACTAGAACTAAGGGTACTAAATGTGATTGCAGATATAAGTTACTCCTTTAAGCTAAAGTTAATAATGTTATAGATAAGTCTTATACTCTGCTCTACTTTATAAACGCATTTCTAACTCCCTTGTGAATAGAGTATGTATTATAGTGGTTAAGTTACTAATTAGGGTAGAAATGCATTATACCTAGTATAAGTATAACCTAGGGGTATACTTACCTAGTGCTTGCCTAGTCTTAAGGCACTTTAACATTATAAAGACATAATCTAAATAAGAGTATGCTATAATAGTAACTACTAGCAATTTATGCTGTTTACTGTAGCTATATCTTAAATGCTAAATATTAGGAGTCTAACTAAGTATAAGCTACAGTAGACTATGTTTAAGACAAAATGACTATATATATAGATCTAAAATTAATATACTAGCATATATATAAAGTTAATCTAGAGCTAGTTTTACCTTTATAGTATACTCTTTCTATTTAATAAGTAATTCTAGCTTAATAGTAAGAGATATATAGTAACCCTATAGGGGTACACCCTATAGGGTATATATACTACTCTACCTTACTCTTAGCTAGGATTACCTCTAATGCTCTAATAATGTGGAGATACTGCTCTAGGCTATTAGTCTAGATCTCCTAGCATTCTAGCTACTTTACTTACTATATCTAGAAGCGTTAGTATATATCTATAGGATAAGCTAAGCTATAACTAGATATTAGTCTAGAATAGTAGCTAAAGTATAAATTAATCCCTAACTCTATTTCTAGATTAGTATACATTATACGCATTATATCTAAATAAGCTCTAATTTGCAACTAATATAACTTATAGCTATAATAACTATTTATTCTCCTAACTACATTAACTACTTAGGATATCCCTAATTAACAGTTATAAGACATTTTTAGAATAAATCTAGCCCTATAGCTACACTAGTTATTGCTTCTACCCTACCCCTCTTACAGTACCCTTCTTATTATTTTTGCCTTTAATGATGTATTAGCCTTAAATAGGGAGGGCTCTGCCTAGACTGTTATGCTAGATACCTTACTAGTCTCCTTACCTACTGCATAATATACGTATACCCTATAAAAGTAGCTACTATTAAGCTGCTAGTAGTAATATAAGAGTATAGAGATATAGTCTAGTTATGTCTAGGGTGTAAGGCAAAGACAACCCTAACAGCAGTTCTATTAACCCCTAAATACTATTAGCGTCCTCTATATTAGTAAAACTAACCTACCCTAACTACTCTATACTTACTAAATACTTCTAGATTAAGCTCTTAAAAAGTCTCTAAGACATAAGAAGACAATCCTAAATTAAGGTATCTCTATTTTGCAAGCTATGTTTATATTTATGTTTATGTTTATATTAAACCTACTTACTAATATCTAAACGCAGCTTAGGACCTATATTTCTAATAGATTTAGCGCTATCTAACATACCCTATTCAACCTTACTAAACAGTATATCTACTTACAAAACTATTACTGTTAGTAATGTATAGTAACATTTAATATGTTTTTAGAATTAGCTATTTATCTGCTAGGATAGAAGATTACCTTAAGATACTTAAGTCTGCTAGAGCATTAGTTATACTAGAGGGCTTAGAGATAGATAATATAGACCTAGGAGATATAGCTAGTCTTGTTAACTATTAACTAAGACATAATTAAGCTAAGCTTAGGAGGATAGGAATATCTGCTATTTAACTAGCTCTAAGCACCTGTCTATATCGATTACTAGAAATAGAGATAAGGATTAACCTATTATTTATATATACCTCTCTGTATACAAACAAAGGATATTTTAGACGCTAAGCCTACTAGTAATAGGGCCTCTATATAACTATAGACACTTAATAGGGTGCTAATTCTTAGTGACTAAGTAGTAAGGATTTTACAGCATTAACATAGTAGTAAGGTAATAGATTAAATTAATATACCTATATTGCTTAACATAGGCCTACAAGATCTAATACACTACATACCCCTATATACTCCTAAAGACAGTATATATATATATAAGCAGGATATAGTTAACAACAACTAGCAGTCCCTTAACACCTTATTATTATACCTCTTTTTCTTTTCACGCTATACCTTCTATTATTATAAAAACAGTTATGCTAGACAGACTACTACCTAAGCTTCTATTAATAATATTTAAGGCTTATAGTGACTACTAAACATAGATATAGCTCTTATTATACCTCTAGACATTTTAGTATGCCTTAGCACTGCTAATCTACTAGTAGAATGTTTATCTAGAGGGCTGCTCTGCTGCTCTATAGGCAGTCCTCTAGTATTGCAAACATAACACAGTTCTATGTATAGTTAAAGCATTAGTTTATGCTAGAATAGATATCTAAGCCTTATAGTTTAGTATTATAGTAAAAGATATCTTCCCCTAGCAATATATATTAAGAATACTATAATAACTACACCTATTAGCTGCTAGACTTTTACTGTTTGCTACTGCTATCCTTAAGCGTAAAGACAGGCTTATTATGTTGCTTCTTAACGTATAAGGCCCTATAAGGCTGCATAGAAAAAGGTTACTTACTCTAGAAATCACAATATATCTAGATAAACTAACAAGAGACTAATTACGCTCTAGGAGTTATCCCTCTGCTCTCTATATAGCCTTAGCTACTAGTCTTAATAAGGTTGTTAAGCAGATACTTAAGGAGACGCTAGAAGAGGTAGCTTTACTAGACATATATAGCTACACGCTACTCTACTATATAATGCAGTGTCTGCTTACAGCTAATTTAACTATTAAATTACTTCTTAATAATAGCACTAACGCTAATAATAAAGTTATATTAAATAGCAGTATAGTCTTACTCTTAATATACTGTTATAAGGAGGGCCTCTTTACTTTTACCTTAAGCCTCCTTAAACGTTAGTATAGGTATAACCTATAATAGCTCTTTTAACTAACTCTCCTAGCTTTAATAATGTTGCTTTAGGGACAGATAATCTTATAGAAGACAGTCTTAATTAAGAAGCTTGTTAAATATAGAGCTAATCTAAACAGCATAGTGTAAGCACTAGACGTAGAGATAGGCAAAAGGCCCCTTCTCTTAGATATAGTATTAACGTTAGCTTCTGCAACAAAACGTCTCCTTGCTATTATAGGTATAGATATTAACATTTAGGATTCTTCTAAGTAGACAGCTCTAAGTTAGCTATTATTATAGAATTACTAGGATTATATAATGGCTGTATTGCTTATAAAGCGTGGGGTAAAGCTATAGCTGCATTCGTTTAACTAGATTATATAAAATATAACGTTTTAGTTATTTTAAGGGCTTATAATAATGCTATCACGCCACAAGAATGCCTTTAACCTGTTTTAACTTATTTACTATTATTATGTCTTGTATATAGAAAGGGATGCTGTAATAGTGTTATTTTTAGCATTAGTTACCCTATAGTCTGCAGTACTAGCATAAATGTCTAATAGGGACATTTAGGATATTTAAAGGGGAAACATTAGGCCTTTATTGTCTAATTTTAAGATTAGATTGCTGCCTTTAGGCTATATATCCTAGGGTAAGTAAGAGAGAATATTGTATTTACAGTTAGGTTATTTGCAAAACAGATAACAAGATTAAGGCAAAGCCTATTAATAGCAGCAATAAAGTTTTCTTTATAGTTCTAGGATATAATAGCAATTTTAATTATATATTGTTATATAAAGGAAATAAATAAATAAACGCATTAAGAACTAGATACCCCTAGATAAATATATAATATAAAATTAACATTGCTTATTAATAAGATACTAGTACTAGCTGTATTATATACTAATTTAGGTTATTAAGTTAAATATTAGATTTTATCCTATAATTATATGTAGGGGCTAGATCCCTTTTCTACTATAGTAAGATACTATTAAACTAGAGGAAGATATATCTAATGCTTGCTGCTGCTTATTGCTAAATACTAAGCCTTATTAGTATTATAGAAGTATAATTATACTTTACAGTAGGTTTTCTATTTTATAATAAATAATAGCGCTTCCTTAGTAGCTGTATATAGGTAGTGTTTGCTAGCTATCTACTTTTATATGTGACATGCTTAGCCTTTAGGGCTTTTGTCTTAACTTCTAATGCTGCTAGCGCTACCTTATCTGCTACCTTAATAAGCCTTAGATAACTATAATAGTCTCTTTTCTATGCTTTTAACCTTTCTAGCCTTATTCTGCTTGTCTATATGTTAACTGCTGTCTCTAGAGCTGCTGCTACATTTTAAAATTAGTAATAATATCTTTTTAGCCTCCTAGCTACTAATGTTACTACCTTATTATGTCTACCTATAGTAATCTAATAGTCCTCTATAATTACCTGCATAAAATGCATTATATAACTCTTAGGCTCCTATAATTGCTTAGGAGACCTAATCTAAGAAATGTATAGGTATATATTACTATAAGATATTTACTTATACTTCTTAACCTTAAGAATATACTATAGGTACTTGTTAGCTATAGCGCCTATATGTTTGCCCTTCTCCCTATTCTAATATAAGAAAAGATACTAGTTAGCGTATTTTTAGATATACGCTTTAGGCTCCTATATTAGACTACTGTTCTTCTAGCGCACTTACATTTAAAATAAGGTCTTAGTCTAGGGGTCTTAATAGTGACTAATGATTTTGTTGAAGGGGAGCAGCTTAGGTGTCTTAATGTGTACATCTGCGTTGTCTGTTATGTTAACAGCAGGCTGAAGTCAGCCTACGTCTATCCGCATAGGCGAATTATTATCTGCTTAGTTATTAACTGCCATTCTAACAGTCGCTATAAAGATTAATAAGCATATACCTATTATAGTAACAATATTTTCATTAATATAAGGACTTAATGAAAATACTGTAGTATAGTCTAAGTTACCTAAAGATTATAAGATAGCAAACATACCTATAGTTAAAAGACAATCTCCTACTCTGTTTGTTAAGAAGGCAGACATAGAACTTTGGTTAGCGGCTATTCTAGTAAATCAGAAACTAACTAAAAGGTATAAACAAACCCTAACACCTTCTTATCCTACAAACATTAATAAATGATTATTAGCTGTTATAAGTATGATCATTATAAAAGTAAACAAGCTTAAACAACTGAAAAATCTTTGATTGTGAGGATCTGCACTTATATAACTTGTAGAGTATATATAAACTAGAGAACTAATTATTAATATAGGAATTAACATTGAAACTGTTAAGCTATCAAATTGGAAGCTTCTAACAATGTTAAATGATTCACTGTTTATTTAAGGGAATAAATGTAAATACATAGGACTGTTATTAAATCCTCCTTCAAAAGATGCCACGATAGCTAAAGTTGTTGTGATTATTATACTTAAAATTCTAAAACTTATTATGCGCGAGAATATTGTATTTTTGGTGGTATATAATGGTGATATTTCAGATTCTAAAGATTATACTGATTTTAATTATACTTGAACTGCCTAGGGTGTAACTTATGCTATAGATGTTTTATATATAAATATAAATGATCTTATAACTTATATTATCGATATCTCTATATATAAATATAAAGATATTTATGATATTAAAGTTGTTGTATTCTATAGGAATTTATCTATTGCTACTATAAAAACTTTATTTAAAGAAGGTCTAATAAGCCTTAGTAGTGGTAATAATACTTTAAAAGGTGTTTTATCCCCTAAAGCTATGTTTTCAAGTAAATTGGCTTGTTCATTATTTACACCAGAAGATAGTGTAAGGGGTTCAGCTAGTCAGCGAGGTTCGCTGGCGTCAAGGCGCCTTACATAAGGACATGTGTGGTGCAGTCCGGGCATGAAGTGCCTAAACTAGTGGATCTTTTGGGAGGATGCCAGAATGGTCTATTAGGGACGTGGCACACCACCTATATCCTTACAGATAGTAGTTGATTAGTAGAAACTTCACATAATACTTTAACTAAAAATAGAGCTTTAACTAGATCTATTTTGGATTATAATAAGGTAGATAGAGAATTATTAAATGATAGGTCAAATCATAAGGTAGAGAATTCTTATAAAAATACACCTAGATTATCTACATTTAAAAAGGAAAACCCTTCAATTAATTCTCTTGAAGATGTTAGATTTGAAGGTGAGTCATATAAAGCGAAGTATGGAATGTCACTAGAATATGAAAAACGTAGGAAGTATCATCTTAGACAAAGATATGGATAGTAACCTAAAAAATGGAGGTTCTTTTACTAAATTCTTTGAAGAAAATATATTTGACACTACCAAAAGAGAGTTTACATTATTGTTTATACTAGTTTTATTTACTGTTATACTTGGAATATACCTATCTTTAATATTAGACAGTTTACATTATTCTGTTGCTAATTTAATTTATAGTTTTTAATAAACTTTTATATTTTATACAATACTTCCTTCTATACGTTGAATTATATTACTAAATGCACCTATTAAATACACAGCAGCGTGAGACATAGAACTATAGGCAATTAATTTAGCGAGACGAGCTCCAACACGTTAGTATCGTCCAAGCATCACCTAGTTCAATTTTGTCGCAGCCTCGGCCCATTTGGGAACGGCTTGGGCTGCTGTGCGCAGCACCTTGCAGTGCTTCTCTCCTTTAGAAGCCTGTCCGCAACGGCCGCCCGTACCCCTCTCTGATATCACGTTGGGAGAGGTGGAGAGACAGCTGTTCGCGTCGAAATCGTGGAAAGCACCCAGAGAGGACGGACTGCCAGTAGCTGTGTGGAATCAGACGTGGCCTGTAGTGAAACATTGGGTCCACGCGCTGTTCTAAGCCTTGGTGGAGGCATGGGAAATGCCTAGGCAATAGAAGCATGCAAAGATTATCCTGCTGAAGAAACTAAACAAGAACAACTACACTATTGCAAAGGCCTGGCAACTGATCTTGCTGCTATCAACCCTGGGGAAGGTGCTTAAGTCAGTTATAGCCAAGAGGATATCATACGCTGTTAAGACATACAGGCTCCTGCCTACAAGCTACTTCAGGCTTGGAAGCAGCGATCGGCAGAACAGGCTCTGGTGCTGCTTCAGGAGTACATCTACAGAGCATAGAGGAAGAGAAAGGTCCTCAGTCTGGTCAGCTTTGACGTCAAAGGCGCATACAATAGGGTGTATAAGGAGAGGCTACTTCAGAGATTCCAGGCGAGAGGAATCCCAGAAAAGTTAGTGAAGTAGGTTGATGCGTTCTGTTCGCAACAGACAGCAAGCATCCAGGTCAACGACCAGGACTTAGAGGTTCTCTCCCTGCCTTAAGCTAGGCTATCTCAGGGTTTACTGCTGTTGCCTGTCCTGTTCCTTTTCTTTAATGCCGATTTAGTCCAGCATGAAATCAATGAGAATAGAGACTTGCTAGCATTTGTAGACAACTATACAGCATAGGTCACCAGAACATTACGAGAGGCAACTAACAAGGGATCTAGGCTATTATTGACTGAGTACTTGACTGGGAACGGCGGAGTGGAGTGATCTTCAAAACAGACAAGACTGCTATCATACACTTCACGCAGAACTAGCAACAGCTGGAGGACTATTCTGCCTTTAACATTAAGAGGGATACAGTCAAGCCTAAAGAATGTGTAAAAGTTCTAGGCGTGATTATAGACACTAAACTCCATTTCAAGCAACATGTTGTAGAAGCGGTGACAAAAGGCCTTAAAGCTATGCTAGAACTTAGACAGCTCTAGAGCCTATCTCTATTAACAGCAATACAACTCTTTATAGCAGCAGTAGCACTAACAATAGACTATACATTAAACGTCTAGAGACATAGGTGTAGGGCAGCCTTGATAAGGGTTATTAACAGGGTGTAGAGGATTAGAGCATAAGCAATCATTAGAACCTTTAATACAGTAGCCACAGCAGTTACTAAAGCAGAGGCAAGTATACAGTTAGCCTAAGAACGATTTAATAGGAAAGTAACTAAGTTCTAGGTATGTCTCTAGACTCTGCCTACAAGCTATCTGCTGCGACGTATTAGACCTTAGAGCTTTAAGAGGTATATTTTGCTTTTCTAAAAGATAGCTGCAGTATACTAAGACATACTAGTAGACAGGCTAGAGACTATTAAAGCGTTCCTATAGGTACTGTAGGAAAGCTAAATCTATACGATAGTAGAAGAAGACAGCAATAAGGTAAGCAATGCAATCTAGACTAGGTAAGCTGTAAGGGCTGCAACAGGTACCTTAGCAAGAAACGGAATTGTAGGCTACAGAATAGCAGTACTGCCCCCCCTGTCTCACAGAGGAGGCAGCTCTACAACAACAGTATTAACTACAGTTAGCTCTAGTAAGGAATAGAACCTATACATAGCAGAGCTCACAGCAATAGCAAAGACGCTAGAGACCCTTTTGAAGAGGATCTGTTATTATGCTGCCTATATGTTTTCTACTAATAAAGCAACTGTCTTAGCAGCAGGAAAGCCCTAGCAACAGTTAGGCTAGCACGAGATCTGTCGCATATACAGTGCAACTAAAGCGCTTAAAAGTAAAGGCAACAAGGTTATACTATTCTAGCTTCTAGCAGAAGTAGAGTCTAACCTTAAGCTGGCAGCCAAAACAGCAGCGAAAGAGAGCACGCAACTAGGGAAGACGCTAAGGAAGAAGCCAGCGAGGGCCTATTCAACCACCCTAAGGTATGCGCTAGAGAGAATACAGAAGTACTGCAGGTTACCTAAAGGTGAAGGAAAGTTCTTGAAAAGGGTCTATGCTGCCCTGCCAGGAATGCATACACAGCAACTATACAACTTATTCTCATAGAAGGAGGCTAGCATACTAGCCTAGCTACAGACAGGGATGGCAAGGCTTAACTGGTACCTGCACTAGATTGGGGCGGCCGCCTCAGATCAATGCACATGCGGACATGCAGCAGAGGCGGTCAAGCATTTTCTCTTCCGTTGCACCTAATGGATAGAACAACGCGCACTGATGCTCTAACGAACGGATATACATAGAGGCAACCTATCATTCTACCTAGGCAGGAAGGCAGCTTCTGACCCCAACGACTGGTCGCTATATATGGATGCTGTTGCATGAGCAATAGGATACATAAGGCGTTAATTGCTGCCTGCAATTAACGGCGTCGTTTTTGCGACAGATGCTGTAAGAGAAACAGTGAAGTTTGCCATAGCAACAGGACAACTCGAAATGTAGATCAACTAAAGACTAGACAAGAGTGACGCATTATCACATATCTAACACTAACTACTAACTAAACCTACACGCACCCTTATGCTACTGATAGCAGAACTCGCTTCAGCTGGCGAAAATAGGAACCTAAACACTTGGAGGAATTGACTCTAAGATAGCCCTAAGGTGGCCTGCTACTAACCCTACGAGAAACCGCAAACACTGGAGTAATTAAAGAGGATACAGACGGAAATGGATCTTGCATACGGGCTTATCTGAGACTAGGGTAGAAATCCAACAAGGGGAGCATGTAGGATAGATATAAGAGCCCTTTATGGCCTAGCTAGAGTGTAATAAACTCTGTGTGTGTGTCTATGTACATACATAGTTGTGGTTAGCTTTTTGTAATAGGTCTTGATAGGTTGAGTGTGTAAAGCGGATTTTGGCTTCACGTTAATAAAGACAAGTCTTAATCAGAATCAAGCAAATAACTCTATGTTATGACATCTAGGTTGCATGATTAAGGATTATGTTTTGTGTTTAGATCCGTTCTCATTAATCATTATCTCACTAAGTGTTGAGCATGATGTATTATGATTGAGAGACAATTTAAACCTAAGCTATATCTCTGATTGGCTTGGGATCTCTGGGAAATGCTGACTTAGTTATTTGCTGAAGTACCTGGGCTCCTAATAGGTTCCTGGGTCTGTACACTCACGGGTCTCCCGTTAGTCAGCAACATCTCCTGTATTTGGCTGTCTTAATACTGATTAACAATTAATCACAAAATAGCTACTATTGTATCTCTACTAATGCATTTCAACGACCTTCCCCCTTAAGCGTGTTTCTTATCACAAGAAGAATTGTTGGTTAGTCTATATATCTAGGTGGTAATTAGAGGCTATAAATTCATTGTGTGAAGGTTGACTATTGGGAGGTCTGGCTGATTAACAATTACCTACTTATGCAACTGATTCTGTTCTAGTTGCTAATTTTAGGTATTTGGCAAAGAAGAGTGGAGCGAGAATTGGCTTCTTAAACACTAGGAAGCTAGATTCTCTTAACAGAACCACAACACAAAAGACAACTGTAAGTCTCAAGACAATCTCAATTTCCTAGACAATCATAAATCTCAAGATTAGCAGCAGGAAGTAGCGCGGGACTAAACGCAAAACGAGCTTTAAGGCCCTCTAAATAAGCCTTATTATAGGCCTTTAGACAGGTTGGGAGGCAAGGGGGGGAAATGACTACCTACATGTAGTAAATGCTATTTAGAAGGCTACACAGGGAGTGCAAAATCTTGTCCCTAACGACACTGCCCCAGCCCCTGCTGAGACAGCTAAATACAGTAGATATTGCTGACTAATGGGAGACCTGTGAGTGTATGCACCTGTGAACTAATTAGGAGCTAAGTACCTGTGGACTAATGTTGAGAGGTAGCTATGAGGGGGTGTATGTGTGATTGGATGGGAGCGGGGCTAAACCATGTGACTAAGTTAGTCTCTTAAGCCTTATTGGGACCTCCTTTAACCTCCTAAACGGATTGATTGACCTCGCGCTGCCCTATTAATCCTCTACATTAATGATTTTCTCCTACTAATATCATTGACTTACAGCTGCAATACCCTATTACAGTGGACGAAACACAATGGATTACAGAAAAGCCAAAACTTCTGCCGATCAGGCTAGAACGAACTGCGTCAAGAAGGCTTAACCCCCTCAAACTCCAGCAGCTAGATACAACAGAAAGATTCTCCATGCACTCAAGCTTGCCATCAAGAAGGATCTGGAAGCAGACCTCGCTAGTCTCCTTACATTAAAGTACACAGACTCTCTGCAGTCTTTTAAATGTAAGACGAATAGCCTTCAAGCAAGGTGATCATAGCTAATCGAGTTAAAGCATTAGCAGCATCACAGACCTTGCTAATAGAAACCCTAAGGTCGAAAATACTATTCCCTAATACTAATATCCATACAAGACTTAATGTTGCTAAACCATTAACCATTTTCTACAAGTTATCTGCAGAATTGAATAGCCTGCTGTAACCCTATTAAGAGCTCTCAGCAGGTATTATAGCCTTACTCGCTAAAAGCGAGGTGCTTTACGAAAGTGAATAGGCTGTATCTGTTATAGTATTTTAGCTTAACAAAAACATTGTCGTTAAAGTGACAAGTAACGAGGGATTTGCGTTAACTAAACATTAATTACTCTGCTACCTGAACAGACATTTACCTAGCTTTCTAAGTCTAGAACCCCACAGTTTAATAGAATTAGACAATTACTACTTCCTCTTTACCAGCTTCATTCCAGGCGTTAGCTTAGAAAAGGTTTAGCCTTAACTTAGTGATGTTAAGAAGCGCGCAGTCAAGAGTTAACTTGAGACGCTGCTGTTAACGTTAAGGTTACTTCTGCGCCTGGAAGGTTTACTACTAGGCGACATCCTAGAGGGTGGCTGTTGAGATGCTAGATGAGGCGTTAGGCTTAGCTCCAAAACAATTATAGACGCTAAACAATTTAAAGACTTTATCTTCGCTGGATCTCAGACAGCATCACCCCTCTACACAAACTTGTTGCACACCCTCATGCTAACTCTACCTACAGCATGCGTTTTCTTACACAGAGACATTCACCCTGCGAACATTATTGTGTGTCATTGCGGTGATGGAACCTATTGAGTCGCTGGAGTAATTGACTGGGAATTAAGTAGGTTTTATCCTGAATATTGGGACTGTGTAAAGGCAACAAACAGCCTAACGCTAAGGGACTGATCTAACTAGTATAAGTATCTGCTAATGTCTATATCTCCCTAACGGTATCTAATTTAATGGCTGGTGGATAGATTATGGGATTGGAGCTTAGTTAACAGCTAGATAACTGGAAATAGTTTTTACGCTCACTGAAGCCTATGTAATCATTAGACCTAGAGTACGCGCTAGACATTAACTGATGTATTATAATTTAATCCTTAAAGCTTGAATTAAAAACGAACTCTTCTGACAAGGGTTCCCCCTAGCCCTCTTGTCCCTCGTTGCCTTTGTGTTCCTTGTCTTCTCCACTCTCCCTATCCTCGCTAAAGTCTTGCCTGTAGTATATTAGCATTTCCTGCTTACCTGCGTACCAGGTTCCTTTGTGAATTGCTCTGCAAGCAAACGCAGTGTCCTAGATATTAATTACATAGTCTTGGCAATTCTAGTATAAGCCTTCTCTAGGTACTGGGATCTTGGGAATTTGCAAGAAGAGCGTTTCTAACTATCCTGAATGTATTGTGCATAGGTTTATGATAGGCGTGATGCATCTTCAAGAGTTCGCTGGGTTCGTCTGGAGGCACTAGGCCCTGAAGGGACTATCTTCTTCATCCTGAATAACCTTGAAGACGTTCTACTGGCGCGTGCTTTGGTTGTGTGTGGCAAATGCCTAATAGTAATAATTGCTGAAATGCGGTGTGTATATAGCGCAGTGAAGGCTGGCGATGTACTTAGTGCCGTCGTCCTTTGAGTCTTTATGTTGACGCTTTCTCGTTTTGCTGTTGTCGTTCGGTTCTTTATCCTGATGCTTTGGCGTTCTGCTTGAGGCTCCGGTCTTGTTTAAGCAGCTTAGACATAAAAATACCCAACCTATAGGGACCTACAGGTACCTAAAGATTTAGGTTAGGTTATTTTCTAACCTATAGGTATAGGTATCTAGGTTTTAGGTTATATAGGTTTAAAAAAATTTAGGTATAGGTTTAATAATTCCCTATACCTATACGCTAAGGCTAGTATAGGTTTTTTAGGTTAGGAAAATTCTTATTATAAAAGTACACTAGGTATAATATTTTAGATAAAAAGATTAGATAGTTAATTTTAGATAAGACTTTTAGTACTCTCTATCTACTACTACCCTATAACTATAGTATTAGAATGCTTCTTAAGTAGTATAAGTAGAATATAGACTATAAGTAAAAC
>PJEX01000481.1:0-24709 GCA_005350895.1 Colletotrichum tanaceti | reverse complement strand
AATCGATCATCATCTTTATCCAGATCAATACATCATTTTACTACTCACATCTTCTCCACTTTTATAACGTGATTTCCACTCTTACACTTATCTACCCTATCTCATCTTAGTATTAAAAGAGAGAATACGCCTAAATAACTTATATAACTATAATTAAAATTAAATTATTAATTAGAGGCTTTAGTTTAGTCTAAAGGGTCTTAGGGTCTAAATTAAAGGAAAAGAATTAGTTATATTATTCTCCTAATTAGAGTAGTCCTAGCTATATCTATATATACCTTAATTAAGCGTTATTTATATAACAAGGGAGCTTAAATACTAATTATACCCTATTTTAATTCTCTCTTAGTTTCTTATCTTTATTATGTAGGGAAGAAACTATTTAAAAAGAAAAAGCTTAATTAACATTAAAATAGCTAATATATAGTCTACTAGTAAGAGCTTTATTTCTCCTTAGTTACCTTATTCTTTTTATCCTTTTTCTCCTTCTTCTCCTTATTAGTAGAAGCTTACTTCTTCTCTTAGAGATCCTTAGTATCTTTATAAACTTATCCTTCCTAATTATCTCCTCTACTTAGTAAGACCTAAGGAAAATATAGTAAACTAAAGTAAGTAGCCTTATTAATTATATTATTATATTAGTTAACTTAGTCCTCTTTAGAATACTTATAAATACTTTACTTATGAATATTTATATAGTATAGTAAGAGCTTCTTATAGTAGGTAGTATAGTAAGCTTAAGTATTTTTATTTCCCTCTTATTAGGTGTATTTAGCTATAGTAAGCGTTAATTAGATATCTTTCTGTTAGTTTGTTACTTAGACCTATAAGAGATAACAGTAGATTTTAGGGTTCAAAGTGGCCTAAGCTAGGTGGTAGGAGCTGCCCTACTTTAGCAGCCTATTTAGCCTGCGCCTGCTGCGCTGCCCCTGCTTACTATTTCCTTCCTCTCTAGAGCCTAGTTAACTACTAAAGAATTATTTGTCTGCGTAAAACTACGCCTGCAAATAGCTTTACTATTAATATCCTTTCTAAACCTATAACTAATTAATTCTAACACTAATTAGTAATAGCTATTATAGTTATTATAGATTTATAAGGATAAAAATTAACTTAATAGAAGAGACTTTATAGCAAGAGTTTTGCCTCCCTAGTAAAGTACTAACTAATAATCATTTAGTAAGAGTTTTGCCTCCCTAAGAAGTTAATGTATCTATTACGCTATTGTTAATACCCTTAAGATTAATAATTCTTAGGTATAGGGCTTCTTATAGAGTTACTACCCTATAAACCTTATAGGTATAGGGTATTATTTACTACCCTATAAACAAGACAATCGTATACTCGTAATACCCTTTTTATAACTACTCTCCTTTTTACTACTTTACTAACAGTTAAGATAACCTTACTTTCTTATATTTTACTTTCCTTTAACTAATAGAAAGAATACTTCCTCTATCCCTTTCTTATTTTTCCTATTAATGAATAACTGTTTTTCCCTTTCTTATAACAATAATGAAATTTTAGTTTACTTAGTTTACTTAGTTTAGTTAGTTTACTTTACCTTTTTAACTAATATAAAAACTCTAGACTATTTTTCTATTACTAGTCTTTTTACTATTATAACTTACCCTCTAGTACCTTCACTTTCTTCTCTCTTACCCTTTTACCCCTTTCCTTTATCCTTACTCTACATACCCTTATCTTATTACTATAAGTAGAAATAGTAAAGGCTTATCTTAAGAGCCCTTATAGCCTTAAGAGCCTATATAATGTTAAGGGTATTTATAACCTTAACCTTAAGCTTATAGGCCTTCTTAAAGTATCCTTAGAAGTTTTTTACTATATCTCTTCCTATAGTAGTAATAGCTACAACCTATGCCTTTTATAAACCCTAACCCTTTTGTTGCAAAAAGTAAGTAATAACAAGTAATAACAATGCAGTTAATTAACAGGCATTAACTCGTTAATTCTAGTGTAGCAGCCGCGCAACGGCCGCGCGGTATAACTTTCCTAAGTTAGGCCTATAGCCCTACTTCGCTAGCAGATTACGTTAATCTAGCTAGCTAGCTAGTTATATAAGCATAGCTAGATACCCTACACCTCCTGTTTTTAGTCCTTCTTCTTTAGCTATAGTAATATATATTTCATTGTTATAGTTTACTCTACTAAAAGGCTATATATAAAATTATATAATTCTAAAGGATACTAACACTAATTAGTAGTTAACCTCTACTACTTACTAAATTAATCTATAGATTAGTAAGGTTACCTATTAATAAGGTAAATACTATTAATTTAACTATTTACACTAAATAATAACTATGTCTTTTATATAATTTAAATAAGTAGAGTTAACTAAGGCCTCCTATTTATTAACCTACTTTTCCTAACCCTCTACCCTACTTAACTTATTCTAACTAACTAAATCACCTAATTTCCCTTATAACTACCTTACTAGACTTCCTACCCTTACTACCTATTTAGACCCTCTTACCTATCCCTACCTCTAAATAACTTTACTTTCTCTAAGTTTAATTTCTTAAGTTTTAACTTTTTAACTTTTTAACTACTACCTTTTTTACGCTACCTATTATTTTCACCCTTTAATATAATTATTATAAGTTTTGCTACTTATTACCCTAATATCCCCCTTACCTCTATACGTTAACTGTGTAATTTAGGCTTTTTACTGTAATCCTACTATATTTTTTAATCATAATAACTTTACCTTTTTCTTACCCTCTTTTTCCTATATCTTATTACCTAGATTACTAACTAATCCCCTAGAAGTATATATATCTAGGGTATCTCTATTAATTTTAATCTTTTCCTTTTTTTCCTCCCTTTAAGTATAAGTTACTATACTATTTAACTATACTATTTAAGGTATTATAATACTAGCTAAATTTCCTATTAAGTAGGCTATTTAATGTCTACCTTCCCTCTAATTACCCTATATAGGAAGGATCTAAGGGATTAAGTAGGTAATATAATACCCTTCCTATACCCTTCTTAGGGAGACTCTAAGGGAGTATATTATACCCTTTTTAGGAAGGCTCTAAGGGAGTAAAAACTATACCCTTTTTAGGAAGACTCTAAGAGAGTAACTATACCTTATTTAGGAAGAATCCTAGGGATTAGGCTATAAGAGGACTTTTAATCTATTATTTTTAGTTAGTTAAGGTAGGAAATTAACTATAGTCTATATATACCCTTAATCTTTAGAAAAGTAGGAAATAACTATACTGTAGTGTATAAGTCCCTACCTAAATAATAATATCTTTATTTTCTACCTAGCTAGCTAGCCTAACCCTAGCCCCTACCCCTACTAGCGTAAGCATAAGATAATTAATATTACCCCCTCCTCTACCTATTCTAGTTAACGTATGCAATCTTATTAACCTAGAGACTTAGGGAGATTAGTATAAGATTACCCCTACTAAAGGAGATTAGTATAACTTAGCCTCTAGTATTTACTATTTTATTACTATCTTTAACTATAAAAAGTCCTATAGCTAGACCTTTTTTTACTATATAAGGATCTTTCTTAATAGATAGATAAAGGAGTAGATTAAGACTATTAGTAAAACTACTATTAAGATCCTATATAATTACCTATTTTACTATAGTATATAGTTCCCCTATAATAGTACTTAAATAGACTAATAAGTATAGGGTATCTTATAATAGTCTAAGTAGTACCCCTAGACTATAGCTAAAGTCTAAGACATCCTACCTAAATATTATAAGTTTAGAAGAATAACTAATGCCTACCTATACTTTATTAAGGATATTACCTATAGGTCTACCCCTCTACCTCCTCCCTTATCTATTAGCAGCTACCTATCTATTTACCTATTATATAACAGTAATAACCTAGTTAATAGCCTAACGCCTACCCTAAGTAAGTATAGTATATCTATCTTAACCTTAGTATTTCCCCTTACCTATATTTCTATAGAAGGAACATAAGTACTATAACTACACTAGTTAACTAATTTTATAAAGCTCTTTTCTAATAAAGATAAGTATACTAGTAATAAGTATAATATCCTTAATTACTACCTTACAAGCTTCTGTAAGGTATGTATTAGTATAAATATCTTATGCAACTAAGTCAGGTTTGTATTCCTATACATTCTCTACAGTAACGCTAAGTCATACTATAAGTAAGAACTCTACTAAAATAAGGAATTTACCCCTATTAACTATATCTATAAGTACCTTAAGCGCTATTTTAAGACCTATTAACGCTATTAAGTATACTATATAGAGTAGCGTACTATTTCCCTTAAGAAAGTTATCTATAATAACCCTAATAAAAGTAAGGGTAAAGCTATAATAATCCTAGCTAATAAGATATAAGTGCTCTAGGAGATTATCTACTTAAATTACACTAACAGAGATCTTTATAATCACTTTATTAATGTATATAAGACTATTGCTAAGACTACGCAGGTAATTATTAACCTACTAGAAACCTTTAGCAGTATGTGTGATTAGCTCTAGAACCTTCTAGGTATTCTCAAGCAAAAAGGCACGTTAGATTACCTCTTTAAGCAGCACTTTACACAAACCTCCTATACCTATAATTATAGTTAAGAAGTTATCTAAGGATATTATTAATAATAGTAGATCTAGCAGTATAACTAACAGCTAGTCTAGTAGGAGCTATAAAGTTAGCCCTAATAGGACTATTTAGATACCTGTAAAATTCTCTAACTTTATTAACCCTAGCTAATAGTAGGATTTATATATTATACTTAAAGAGGTAACTGCTAGCTAGGTTAATACCTATATTATCTAATATATATTAGAATAGAATATCTATTACCTCTATAGTTACCCCTTATAGAGAGAGATTATTAGTAACTTTAAGGGCTAGACTACTAACACTTTCGCTATAGCCTATTATAAGGTCTTAAGGGTAATAAGAGCCTAGATTATAAGCAGTAGAGTCCTTATAGACTTAGGTAGAAGAGTTACTCTAGTAAAAGCTACTATAGATCTTATAATATATAAGAGATTCTAGCGTTAGACTAAGGATAGGTTTAACTACACCTTTAAATTAGATATAGCCTTTACTACTAACTATACTTATAATAACTTTATCTATAATCTTATAGATAAGAGACCTATAGAGGTAGATATCCTTTATAAGTTCTATTAATAGTAATAGTAGTAGTTAGGATTATAGGTTAGAACTCTAACTTTAGCCTAGTTAGCTATAATAGCTTAGTTAACCCTTTTATCTCCTACCCTTTTGTATAAGGGTATTATAAACCTATAGAACTAGCCTAACTAGGGTAACCCTTTAAATACCCTAGCGCTAAAGGTAAATAACCTTAATAAAGTAAGCTACTTACCTTAGCTAGATTAACCTTCCCCTATCTTCTAAGATATACTTCTATATACCCCTTAAGTACCCTCTTATAAAGCTCCTTTACCTAGTAGCTTTATTTAGCCTCCTCTATTAAGTAATTATATTATTAGAACTTAGGCTTACAAGAGCCTATATATAACTACTGATCCTAACTACTATTATTATCAACCTAATTAATAGACCTATAGGTACCCTCCTACACCTAACTATCACTAACCTATACCTTCCTATAGTATGCTAGTAAAGCAGCTAGCTAACCTAGCTATAGTCTATTTAAACTCTAAGCTAAAGTATTCTAGTAAGAAGTATGACATCCTAGACATTAAGGTTATAATCTTCTAGGAGAATTATAGTAACCTAGGTATTAAAAGTAAGGATAATTACTTAGCTATTATCTTCCCTACTACGCTTAAGGGTAAGGTATCTAACTTTTACTAGGCGTTATCTAGGTTCTAATTAAATCTTATAAGCCTACTAGCTATAAAAGTAATATCTAGAAATATTATTATAGTAGTATAAAGGATTGTACTAACCTTCTATTAGTATAGGGTTATATTACTTAGGTATATATTTCTTATATATAGGAGGAGCTTAGCTTTTACTATAAGTATATACTTATAGGCTTAATTTTCTAATAAGTCTATTTATATAGGAAGTAGCTTTTCCTGCGTGACGCAGTAGCGTGCGTCTAGCAGCGTCTATACTTTTAAGCAACAGACAGTTAGTTTAATTCTAACTACAGGAACAACCTTTTGCAGTAGTCTAATTAGTCACTAGGTACCTACTGCAAATAGAGCCCTAGGCCCTACATGCATAATAGGGCCCTAACAACAGTGTAACAAAAGAAAATAACGTATTAGGTTAACGTATAGTATGAATTATGTATTTAGTAAGATAAAAATAAGCTACTATACTGTGTTAGAATATAAGGGGTTTTCTCCTAAAGAAGAATAGGTTTTCCTCTTATATATATAGATTAGATTAGTACTATATATCTAGTATAGTGTAGGGCCTCTACCTTATATAGTAATATATTAAAAACGATTCTCTATAAGAAGTAGCTTTATAGCTTTCTCTATGTATATAGTCTATAAAAGCTAAAAGTAGTATGTTTTCTAATTATATAAAATCTTAAAGCTTAAGAACTATTAGAGCTCCTAACTACCCTTAAGGTAGTATTTTACCTATAGGGAGCTTACCTTATATATTATTAAAAGCCTATAGTTATCTAGAAACACTAGTATATAGTTATTAATATAGAAGAAGAAAGTTACTTTATCCTTTTATTAATAGTAATTCTCTCCTATAATATATTTAAATCCTTATTTAAGTAAGCTGTTCCTAAAGTACTTTTACTATAGTAAAGATAATTAGCGTAACCTATAGAGAACTTTCTATAAGTGTATAATTACACTTTTCTTATAGTAGCTTAAGGGAAGCTCTAAATAAATCTCCTTATTAATATAAATATAAATAAAAGCGCTTACTACATTATATTAAAGTAGGTTTAAATTAAACTAAGTAGCTAAGGCTATTAGTATATAAAATAATATACTTACTAGTCTTATAGTATATATATCTTATGTATCTTTTACCTATTAGTTACTATAAATTATAAGATTTACTTTTATATTTATAAGATATCTATACTTATTAAGCTTATAGGTATATACCTAAATATATCTAAGAATCTAATTATTACTAGTAAAACGCTTAAAAACCTCTCTCTATAACTTTAATATCTTATAGCTATAGAGGTAGCTTTATTTAACCTCTAAGAATTTATTTCTAATAGGGTAGTTTACTAGCTAATTATATAATATTAGAAGGGGAGGTAGTTACTTCTAGTAAGTACCTATAGCGCTATACACCCTATAAGCCTATTTCTAGCTTACTCCCCTTTAACCTAAATTAAGCTATATAGCAGCCTTATTTAAGCCTTAGCTTAAGTATACTTTTAGATCTAATAGTTATACATACTATAGATCTATACTTATATATAGAAATAGGTAATTAATCTATACTATTAAGGTATAAATACTATCTAGTTATTCTTGTATAGCTCTAGGTTTTTATTGTATATAGCCTATAAGAAATATAACCTTAAAGGACTCTTAGAGTAGCCTTTATATAGGAATTAGAGTCTTATCTTTAAGTAGTTAAGATTATTCTTACCCCTTTACGCTTAACGTAGTTATAAGTATAGTAAAGAAGGTTACTTTTAGTAGTAGTATTACTAATAGTATTATTAAAGTAAATTATACTTTAGTATGTAAGGGTAGGTCTTTATAGCTATAGAGGCTAGTAAGTATACCTATTACTTTAAAACTATAAAGGGATAAACCCCTTACCCCTTAAGGTTTATAGTTATAAAAAGTAGCTTCTACCCCTTTAGTATACTTAGTATGTTCTTTAATCTTATCTACTTCTTTATCTATAGTATATATAAAGTAGCGTTTATCTTCTTCTCAGTATATAAGACGCTTAATTATAGTAGTTATTTCCTATAAAGTAGATTTATATATATTATTAGTTAGTTTTATAATAGTACTATTAAACGTAATCTTCTTATTAAAAATAACGTCTTATATAGTAAAAACCTTACTATAGGTTAAACTCTATATATAATAGGAGCTATTAGAGGTATAGCTTATAAGAAAACTAATCTAGGCTTATAGGGCTAGGCGCTAACATTAATTCCTATATAGCTAAGTGTCTACTACAAGCGTATATACTTTAGAACTATAAATATATAAGTAAGAGAAGTTTAAGCGTATAAAAAGCGCTTTGTGATCTCCCTAGAAGTATTTGTACTATAGTTAGTATAGGGTTTTCTATCCTTATAAAGCTTATAGTATATAGTTATAAAGGTAGGTAGACACTATATCTACTTCTAGCTAGAGGATATCTAAGAGGTTTACGCTAATTACTATAATATATACCGTTTATTTAACAACTGTAGTAATACACTTAGTAGCTTTATTCTTGACTTATATATTTAGTATACTAACCTTAAGCTCAATCCTATATACTTTAAGTATAGTAATAATATTAGGGTAGTATATAAGTTTATTATTAGTTTCAATACTTTTAATCTAATAGTTATATTAGACTTCTAGAAAAGTTAGGAAGTCTATAAGTATAGTTAGTAGTACTTTAGTTATCCTTTAGCGTAAGTAAAAATCCTATATATAACCTTTACTATAGTTAGAAATAATTATATAGGATATATACCCTATATAACTAACTTTAAAATTATAAAAGTTAAATATAAATTAGTTACTTAGTTTAGCTAGAGAAGCTAATTCCTATAGGGCTTACTTAGGAAAGCAGTAAGCTTTTAACTTTATGTAGGTATTACAGTTAATTAAGTGTATAGGTAAGCCTTAAGAGCCCTTAAGACGTACTCTATAAGCTATATTTATAATTTACTTAAGTACCTTAAGGCCTAAGTACTTAAGTCTTTAGTACTAAGTTATAAAGTCACCTATAATAGGCTTCTTATGTATAGCTATTATATATCGATTTCTCCTACGTAGTAGGGGTGCTTTATCTATAGCTAAGGTAGCCTCCTCTTTAAAAAGCCTATAGTTAAGTACCTACTAGTAGTAAATCATATTAAGGTAGGATATAAAGGACTAATCTACCTATTAAAAGTAATTATTACTAAGGCTAGTATCCTATAAAAAGCCTTACTAGTATAGCTTCTAAAAAGCTACTAGATTTATAGTAAGCCTAGGGTAGAGGGCTATATTAAATAGCGTAAGCTTTATAACGCTACCCCTATACTTATAGAACTTAATCTCTACTATACTATAAATATTAATAAGTAATTACTATAAGCTAGCCTAAAGGAAATCGCTAATAAAAGCTACTCTTAGTATATTAAACTAAGTAGTATTATTAAATATATAAATTGTTAAACCTAAATTAAGTATTACTAACCTTACTAAGTAATACCTACTTATAGAAATATAAAAGAATACTAGTATAATATACACTTAGTATCTACTATATAGTTAGTTATTCTTAGCTTTATTAGCTTATATTTACTATAGCTACTCTATAAGCTTAAGCTTATATTTAATATATATGTTAATTATCTTCTTAAATATAGTATTAAAGTAGTACCTTTTTAGGAGCCTATAAAGTAGGGTATACTAGTAGCTAGTTATATAGTAACCTTTACCTTAGTATAACTAGTAGCTAGAGCGCTTTAGAGATAGTATCTCTACTATACTTATACTAAACCTCTTACGCTTAAGAAGTATACTTTACTTATATAAGGTAACTATTACTTTAGTTAAGGATAAAGTAGATTACTTATAAGTTATACTTAGCTTATATAATTATATCTACTAGTAGTCTCTATACCCCTAGCCTTATCTTTAGCCTATATTCTAATTATAGTTATTTTTACTATTATTTCCTATGTTAGTTAAACTAAAAGCTTTATACTCTACCTTCTTTATCTTAAGTACCTTTATATAAACTATTACTTTATAAACTACTACTACTACTTAAGTTACTATAAGATTATAATTCTTAATAGCTTTATCTTATATTTTAATAAACTCTAAGTTTAAGCTTTTAAGTAGTTATTTAAAAAGCTTTTTATAAAGCCCCTAAACTAATCCTTTATATTAGTAGTTCTTAGTATAGTACTAATAGCCCCTTTATTAAAAGTAGCTTACTAGCTAGAAATCTACTTCTTAAGTATATTAAAGCTAATAAAGCGTATACGTTTAGTACTTTTAAGTGTCTCTTTACATACTTCTTATATAGTAATATATCTTTTAGACCTTATCTAGCTAACGTTTTCTTAGAGAGTATTAACTTAGGAGTTAAGGTCTTACTTAGCTAGGTAATAGTATAAGAGAAAGTTAGCGCTAATAGTATTTCTAACCTACTTAAGAGGCTTATTATACGCTCTCTTCTAATAAGTATATACTCTATATTATTAATTATAGTTACTTTAGTAGTCTTTATAAATCGCTAACTGAGTAGTTAATAGCTTATAGATATAGGAGGTCTATAAGCGCTTTATATTATCTAGTAGTAAGCCTATAGTAAGGTTATTCTAATTAATTCTTCTTAAGTAATTACTAAGCTTTACTAGTCTTAGTACTTAAAGGAGTATAAGAAGAGCTTTATAAGTAACTCTTAGGCCTTTTAGCATAAGGTTAATTACTTCCTATAAGTTATTTAATTTTACCTTTAATTTATTTTAGTTGATTAAACTAAAGGAAATTTATTTTAGTTAATTAAACTAAAGGACCTAATTATAGGTAGTATTTAGGATAATTCTAATATTATCTAATATCTTACTTAAGCCTCAGGAATTACTTTTCTAAGCTTATTATAGTTAATTTCTAAGTATATAAGACTCTTAATTATTAAAAGTAATAAGGATTAAGGTTATATATTAATTCTATATATATTTAGTATATTATATATATAACTATTATAGTATAGTTAAGCTGCTTAGTAAGCCTTTTAGAACCCCTTTCTTAGGTACTTAAAGCTACTAAAAAAGCCTATTACCTAGGTTTAAGCCTATAACAATTACTCCTATATTCGCCTAAGCAGTTCGGCTACACTAGATTAAATATAACTAACCTCTAGGCGCCTCTACAGCGCCCTTTAGGTATAGCACCCTCTATATATATACCTTAATTTGAATAATTAAACTCTAGCTAGATTTTCATTAGGATTCTAATAGGAAGGGAGATAAGTGCTTTAAGTTTCTTTTTAGCTAATCTTTAGGCTTCTTAGTATAGATTAAGCTCTCTAGGTTAGTTAAACATTATTATTTTTAGTAAGTTATATAACTAGTTAGGTTATTAATTAGGGGTACTAGAAGGGGGTATACTCTTTATAGTATTAGTTATCTTTAGTTATTAGAGGATTATCTTAAGTATAGCTATAGGAGGTAGAGAAGGGATTTAATTAAAGCTATTATTATTATGATTATTAGAGTTAGGTTCTATAATCTCTTATCCTTCCTCTATAAAGGTAATAGTCTTAAGCTTAATTAGAGGTAGAAGGGATAGCTTTCTAGCGCTATAAGTTACTTTAGAGTATGAATTAGTTATTAATAAATAGGTCTTCTAAGCTTAAATTTAAGTAATAGTATAGATATTAGTATATACCTAATTAAGGGAACCTAGATATACTATATAGATATATTAGGCTTTAGCTAGAGGAGTTACATTAAGTAGAGTAAGAGAAGGCTACTAAGGGAGGCTAAACTACTAATTAAGGATCTATTAAATAAAGCTCTTAATATTATTATTAGAGGTTATATTAATAATATAAGTAAGGAGGGTTACTTAATTAGCTGTACTATATAGGTAGCCTTTATTAATTATAGTAAATAGAATCTCTATAAGACGAGTCTACTTATTATATTATCTATAAAACTAACTTCTTTAGATTAAGGTTATAAGGTAAGAGGTCTTCTCTATTCAAGAACGCTAATTTAACTAGCGTAGAACCTATTAGATCTAGCATTTAAGATTAGTCACACAATACAAAAAAAGAAAACAGTAGTAAATAGACTAATACAAGCACTATACCCTATTCTTATGCTGTTAACTTAGTATAGTAGCTTGTTTTAAAACATACTATACTATAGGATTGTTGTGGTTAGAAATACCTTTGCTATTAAGGTCTATACCATTAAGGTCTGCAGTAAGAACTCTAAACTATTAAGGTTAAACCTTAAGGAGTAGACTTTTTAGGTATATAGAGTTAGTAATAATAGAATGTAGGATTCTCCTATTAACTATACCTATAACCTATAAAGCCTACAATCTAGATAAATCCAATGTAAAAACCTATCTCTACTAAAGTAACTAAGTTAAATATATACCTTAACTATAACTTTAATTAACCTAAGTAACCCCTTTAACTTAGCAGTACCTCCTAACTATAACCCCTTAGAGGTTATAAATCAGTTTATAATAGCTTAAATATATAACATTATTAATTTATATAGAGGCTAATTACTATATAGTATTATTACTATTAACGCCTATATAAACGATTACATAGTAATTAATATAGTAAGCGTTAGGCTAGTGATTCTCCTTTGTAATAGCCTAGTAGCTAATATATACTAGATTATTAAGATAAGGCAGGCCCTATAGTAGAGGCTCTCCTGCTTTATTAGCAGGATAGCCTAGGATAAGGATAGATTATAGATTTTAAGGATAAAGAGGTACTTAGGCTAGCTATAAGCAGTAATCTACGCTATCTAGTAGGTATAGTATAATTAAGGGATAGAAGTCTAAAGGTTAAAGAGAGAGATATTATTAGAAGCTATACTCCTGCGTGACGCAGTGGCGTGCGTCTAGCAGCGTCTGTGCGCTTTTAAGCGACAGACAGTTAGTTCGATTCTGACTGCAGGAACGCCTTTTGCAGTAGTCTGATTAGTTACCAGGTACTTACTGCAAATGGAGCCCTAGGCCCTACATGCACAATAGGGCCCTAACAACAGTGCAATAAATAACGTATTAAGTTAACGTATAGTGTGAATATTATGTATTTAGTTAGATAAAGACAAGCTACTATACAGTGTTAAATGTAAGGGGTTTTCTCCTAAGGAAGAATAGGTTTTCCCCTTATATATAAATAGATTAAATTAGTATTATATACCTAGTATAGTGTAGGGCCCTCTACCTTATATAGCGATATATAAAAGTTAATTCTCTATTAGAAGCTATACTATTAGTTAGAAACTTAATATAATTATTATACTTAATACCTATTACTAAATCCTAGAAATAAAACACGTTTATATAATGTATAGCTTACTGTAGGAATAGCCTTTTGCAGTAGTCTAATTAGTTACTAGGTACCTACTGCAAACAGAGCCCTAGGCCCTACATACATAATAGGGCCCTAACAACAGTGCAACAAAACAATATACTAAGTTAAACGCATAGTGTAAATCATGTATTTAGTTAGACAAAATCAAGCTACTATACCCTATGTTTAATATAAGGGGTTTTCTCCTAAAGAAGAATAGGTTTTCCCCTTATATATATAGATTAGATTAGTACTATATATCTAGTATAGTGTAGGGCCCTCTACCTTATATATAGCAATATATAAAAACTAATTCTCTATAATGTATAGCTTAGAAGGGTAGAGGTCTTATCTATAGTATACTAATTATAGTCTTAAATAACGTAGTAGGATTTTAGAATAGTAGTATTAGTATTAATCTCTTAAACCTATAACTTAAGGATAATTAAGCTTTATATTATTAACCTTAAAGACTTAAGTAAAACTTTATAGCTAGATAGTATTTTAGTAGATCTTAAGCTTACTTATACCCTAAGTTAGGTCTTAATTAATTATATTTAGAGTTAGTTAGTTAATATAAACATTAATTATAGGGTATTAGAGCTATTATAAAAGTAGGTATTAGTGTTTTAGGTTAGTCTAAAGCTATTAAGCTAGAGGCTAAGCTAAAGAAATACTAGTAGTTTAATTAGTAGTAAAAAGAGAGGAATATTCCTTCTTATAAGTAATTACATGCCCTTCTAGGCTATGCATTATGTGAACGTGTTTTATTTCTAGGATTTAGTGACAGGTATTAAGTACAACAATCGCATCGAGTTTCCAACCAACAAGCTTCCAACAACATCTCTCTCTTCAACCTTCAGGGGGACTATGTCAAAGAGATTACTCCAGTCGATTGAAGTCATGGTCGAGTAGTATTTGACTTAGTTGCTTTAACAGGTTTTTATGCAGGATTTGTCTGGATCGCAGGCTTTGCAGGTTGTAGGTATGGTTAATAGGAGAATCCCAGGAGATTTCATCCTTACTGACTATATATACCTGAAAAGTCTGCTCCTTAAGGTTTGACCTCAATAGTTTAGAGTTCTTAACCTTAGAGGTATAGACCTTAATAGCGAAGGCATTCCTAACCACACTAATCCTATAGTACAGTGTGTTTTTAAAACAAGCTACCATACTAAGTTGACAGCATGAGAATGGTGCATAGTGCTTGTATTAGGCTATTTTTGCAGCTGTTTTCTTTTGCATTATGTAACTAATCTTGACTGCTAGATCTAATAGGTTCTACGCTAGTTAAATCAGCGTTCTTTAATAAGTATACTTACTTAACCCTTTATTTATAATAATAGATAATACCTTAATAGCTATTCTAACTAGGCTATATAGTTTATTAGCCTTTAAAAATAGCCTATATCTAGAAGCTTATTAACTTAGATAGTAAGGATATTATAGAGGATAACATATAGCTACTCTAAGAGCTAGACTCCTTTAAGCTTATTACTAACCTTAAGGTTAAGTACTAAACTAACTACTATAAGAGACTTAGTATATAAGAGAAGGAGAATCCTACTTAGATATATAAGCTATAGTCTTATATAAACTAATAACTATATTTAGATATACTTAAGAAGCCTAACTCTATTGTATTTAATAATATTAAAAATCACTATAAATAACTTATTTAAGACTATATAAGTAGAAGCTAGAGTTAAATTACTCTTATAGTAAGTTATAGAGCTATTAAATTCTTCTTGTATATACTATTAATATATAAGACCTTACTAATACTTAAATGTATTATGTCTATAAAAATATAACTATAATCTAAGCCTTTAAATATATCCTATTTAGACAACTTATACTTTCTAGCTCTATAACTCTAAGAGTACTTAAATATACTCTCTAGAGTAGTAAGAGGTAATATAGAATTTAAAGCTTAGTATTCTAACTAGTACTAAGCCTATAGCTAAGCCTATATAAATAATATCCCTAAAGTCTAAAGCGTCTTATATACAAAGCCTTTTTTATAAGCTGTTAGTATACGCTTTACGCCTATATAGACTTAGAATAAAACCTTTTACTATAAAACATACTCTTATACTTTATTATATATATCTTTATAGCCATAAGAGATAAAAGTAAGAGGTTTGTATATTTATAATCTCGACTTAATAAGGAATAGAATAATCTATCATTTTATATATTACCTCTATAGGTAGCTTAGAACTATGTTTTATAAGTAGTGACTAGTATAACTAGTCTTATTTACTTAGTAATAACCTTAGTAATAAACTGATTACTATTTCCTTTAATACTTTACTATAAGAGTATTATAAACATAGAAATAACTAATAAGTATATTCATATATTACTAAGATACCTATATTATAAGTAGTAGATAGTTTATAGATCTCTATACCTTAGTAGTAGTATACAGGCTAGAGAATTTCTCTATCCTTTACGTTAGAATTATTATTGTAATTACTGCATTTATTACACTATTTTACTACTTATATCTTCCTTACTTATTAACATATAATTTCTACTCTTACTTATTATTCTACTTAATTACATTTTAGTAGTTATGAGCCTAGCCTTATACCTATAAGACTAGAAATACCCTATTTATATATACTACGAAAACTACGCTTTACGAAAAGTCCGCGACTTTTACTCTTTATAACAATTAAAACTTATACCTTTTAATATATTAAGTTATAACGTTTCTAACCTCCTAACTACTATAGTATACATCCTTTTTCTACCTACATATATAGACACTAATTACCTATAATAACGCTATCTATATATAAATAACTATAACTTCTTCTTTATACCTCCTACCTACCAATTAAATAAAAACTTTACTAACCCTAACCCTATAACGATAAGAGTACTACTATCTAAACTATCCATAACCTATAATTTAATATATCCTATCTAGTTCCTTAAAATACTCTTCTTTAATTCTCTACCTTAAATTCTACCTTAATAACTACTTATACCTATACTTTACTATTACCCTTATACTAAAAAATTAACTATACCTTCTATATACTTCTTTTAACTACTATAAGATTCATTTTTTTAAACTTGATATAAATATATACCTTAAATTCCTATACCTATTTTCCTACTGTTAATGTTAATTAATTTTAAACTAAACCTATGCAATATCTATAAATTAAGATCTATTATAGGTAACTATATATAAAATAGAGAACTTTAATATACTTAGACTATCTAGTAGCTAAAGATACCTTACTTAGGCTTTAAGATTTAAAGCTTTACTTATTAGTAAAGATATAGACTTTAACCTAGAGGTTAAGCTTAATGCTCTTACCTAAAAGAAGAGCAATAAAAAGACTTTTACCTATATAAGACTCTACTATAAGGATTCTCCTCTTAGGGTTATAAAAGACTTTAAAATAGGTTATAAAGGTTAGTATAAGCTATAGGATCTTTATAAACCTACTTACTTTACTAATAAATTCCTTACTTATAAGGAGTTTTTTAATACTTCTTTAGATTCTTTTAAATCTATAGAAGCTTACTTAAATAAAGTAAAGCAGCTAACTAATACTCTAGCTTTAAAAGATATACCTTTACTTAAATAAGTAATAATATTATAGGTTTTAAATAGCCTTAAGAGTATTTATAAGAGTTTAATTACTAATATAACTTAGGAGCTTAGAAAAGATTTAGAAGTTTATACTTTTAAATCCCTTACTACTAATCTTATTATTAAAGTAAAAAGAGAACCTTATACTATACTATATACTTCTAAGTATAATAAAGGTAGTAAAAAACCTTATAAGAAGTAGAAAAGACTTTATTATACTTACTATAAGCTAAAAGGCTTTCTAGAGTACTTAGGAATTACTTTCTAGTATACTTAGGGGCTTTCTAGGGTACTTAAGAATCGCTTTCTAGGGTACTTAGGGGCTACTTTCTGAGGCTTTCTAGAGTACTTAGGATTTACTTTCTAGGGTACCTAAGAATTACTTTCTAAGGTACTTAGAAATTACTTTCTAAGGTACTTAGGGGCTACGTTTTAGGCTTTCTAGGGTACTTAGGAACTACTTTCTAAGGTACTTAGGGGCTACCTTTTTAGGCTTTTTAAGGTACTTAGGATTTTCTTTCTAAGGTACTTAGGGGCTGCTTTTTTAGGCTTTCTAGGGTACTTAGGATTTTCTTTCTAGGGTACTTAGGGGCCGCTTTTTTAGGCTTTCTAGGGTACTTAGGATTTTCTTTCTAGGGTACTTAGGGGCCGCTTTTTTAGGCTTTCTAGGGTACTTAGGATTTTCTTTCTAGGGTACTTAGGAGCCGCTTTCTAATGTACCTAGCAGCTTTCTAGGGTACCTAGGAGTACTTGTGATTTCTAGTTAATAGCGCCTAACCTCTATTACCTTTTTAGGGTACCTAGCGTTGCAACGACATACTTAGCTGTAACAGCTGTCTGTTATATCCTTTCTAGGGTACTTATGTTACCTAGACAAGACTTAGCTGCACTAGATTGTCAGCGCAGCCTATTAAGTCCCCTACCTACAGCTACCTGTTACAGGTAGGCTATAGTAGCTAGTTACCTAGCCCTTATATTCTAGCAGCTGTTAGCTGCTAGAGTCTATAAGGAAATTAAGGCAAAGGAGGGCTTACCCTTAGTAGATTGTAATAATAAGGCTACTCTACTGCTTATAGGACCCTTTTGTATATCTAAGTTATCTGCAAAGGATTTAACCTTGCTTATACTAAAATTACAATTTACAAAATACTACTACCTGCTTTAAGAGTAGTAGAGTAATTGCCTGCTAAGACGCTAAGCTAAAGCCTATTTATATCTATCTGTATATACAGGAGGTATTGTTACGTTCTAGTATAGATTCTAACTTAGAGGCGTTTAGCTATTATCTAGCAGATAGTAGTATTATAGTACTGCCTAGTCAGACAGCTGCAAAAACTAATTATCTAAATAAGCAGTTCCTCTTATACTAAGCTTCATTACTATTACAATAAGGTTATCAGTAGGGTAAAACTAACCTATCTTATAACAGTCTAAACCTAGCTTACATTCCTTATTAGTAGGTAAACAATCTAACGCTTACTAAATTCTGCTTTAGTATAATAGGAAGAGCTAACATTAAAGGATTAAAAAGCGACATCACTATAAACGCTTAGCTACCACAAGCTAGTTATCCCTATAGTAACTTTTCTAGCACCTCTAGCCTTAAATTTTAAGGGACTAAAGGATTAATAGGCTACACTTTTATAGTTTATATTCACACTAAAAATTAAAATTAAGGGGACTTTTACCCTTTTGTTCTACTAGAGATTTCTATTCTCTATAAGCCCCCCTTAGGATACCTACATTATAGTTTAACAGATATACTACCCTAGCTAAACTCCCTACCTAATAATGTCTTTAACCTAGGTTAGCCTACAAAGGACCTTAAAACTAGAAGTTAGACGTAAATCTAGCCCTACTTCATTAAATAAGTAAAAAAACAATAGGAGTAGTAGTATTTTACTAGCGCTAAAGCTCCTACCTATTCTACACCTCCTATATCTTTTCATAATATTAAACTAGAGTTAAGCTTAATAGGGTCTTCTTTCCCTACTAATTCTGCTAAGCCTGTTCCCTTAGCTGTAGTTTCACTAGATAGTAGATAGGGATAGTAGGAATCTTGTTAATCTATTTATATATGTTACTAATTAAATAATAAGGCATTTAGCTACCTTAAGAGAGTTATAGTTACTCCTGCTATTTACCTACGCTTAGTTAAATTACTTTACTTTAACATTTAGAGCACTAGGCAGAAATTACATTACGTTAACACTACTTTCTAGCTATTGTAATACTATATTTTAATTAGACAGTTAGATTCCCCTTATCTATACTAGTTCTAAGTTAGTTATTAACTATACGCTAGATAGCTAAAGCCTGCTAAAAGCATTAGAACCTAGATACTAGAAGCCTCTAGCTAGTTACCTAGCTAGTAGCAACCTACTCCTAAGCTATCTACCTAAAGCCTAATATACCTAACCCTTAGAGCTAATCCTTATCCTAAAGTTATAGATCTATTTTACTAACTTCCCTTATCTATATTATTCTATTAACTAGAGGCTATTTACTTTAGAGACCTACTATAGTTATAAGTATAACCTAGTGTAAGAATTATTCCTTCCTGCAGATTTTTAAGGGATGTTAAGAGCGCACTAGACCTAACAGAAGTGCTAGGCTCTTCTAGCTATTAAACCCTAGCTCTAGACAAACTAATTTCAGGGTAATAGACTATTAAGAAGAAAAGAGAACTCTACCTAAGGCCCCTACTATTATCTCTGCATTTAGTTACATTGCTATGCAAAACCTATATCTAGGTGCTAGAATATTAACTAGCTTCCCTTTCGCTATATAAGGCATAAGTACCCCTTTAAAATAGAACTTCCCTATAGCTTAGGATTAACTAACCTATATCTAACTGCTATTTACATAAAACCTTTCCCTACTTTAGTCCTTTAAGTTCTTATTAAAGTATTTACTACTACTACTAAGATCTACACTAGAGGCTGTTCTACCTAGGCTTACACCCTAGGCTTTATTACTAACCTCTATGTCTGCCTACTCCTTAGCGTATCGTTTCTATACTAAGGGTAAGGTATAGGTAAGTTGCTTAAGTGCTATCTATTTTTAGGGCTAGTACATTTAGTAGGTAAGTTATTACACAGTCCTTAGCAGATTCTAACTTCTATAGCTACTATCCTACTATTAAGATATACTAACACCTTTTATAGTATCTAATAAGTAACTACTCTAGCACCTTAACCTTACATTTAGTTTATCCTATATTGCTAGTTCTGCTTACTAAAAATAGCCTACTAGTATTAATATATTTAAATACTTACGTTTAATTAAGTAATAAGGGCTTCTTATATATTTAAAGTTTAAGAATAGATAAAGGCAATATATAGCCCCTAAGTCCTTAATTATTCGCTTTACCTTATAAAACTAAGTTTAACACTACTATCCTAAGGGAAACTTTAGCAGAAACTAGCTACTAGAAGGTTTAATTAGTCTTTTACCCCTATACGTATATTTAACAATTAATTTATATATTAGAACTGCTGTAAGCCTCTACTAGGGTTTCCTCTAGCTTTACCCTATACACGTATAGTTTACCTTCTTTTAGGTCTAACCCTATATACTCTTACTTAAATCTATCTAAGAACATTAGGATTAGTTAATAATACGCTAAAGCTCTTACCTACGTTCACTTTTATTACATATAGGGGTTTAATACCTAAACACTTATATATAAGGTTAACTCCTTAGTCTATATTTTAAGACAGGTCGCTAATAACTATTACGCTAGCATCCTTATAGAGCGTATACTTTAGCCTACTAAAGGGTATTATATAATAGGCTATAACACTCCCTAAAGAGAGCTATATTCCTAAAGCTTTTATCCCTAACAGTAAGCTAATACTAGCCTATACTAGTAAAGTACCCTAGCTGCAAGAGCTAGGTAATTTACTAGACATAAGTCTAGTTATAAGCGCTTCCCTTTTAACAATTTTATATACTATTTAACCCTCTTTTTAAAGTGCTTTTTATCTTTTAATTACTCTACTTATATACTATTAGTCTCTAGCCTATATTTAGCTTTAGAAGAAATATACCTCTTATTTTAAGCAGTATTCCTAAACTACTTAACTTATTAAAGGAGATTTATAAAGGCTTAGTGTCTAACTATACAGGGCTCTCACCCTCTATAGCGTCCTCTTCTAGGGAACTTAGAAAGCACTACACTAAAAGCATCCTCTATAAATTATAACTTAGGCCTAGGGCTAGATTTTAAATTTAAGCTATTACTGCTTTACTTACTGTTACTAAGGTAATCCCTATTAGTTTCTTTTCCTCTGCTTATTAATATACTTAAGTTTAGTAGGTATTCCTACCTAATCTAAGGTTAACCTAGTAAAAGTTTAGGGGGTTTTATAGCAAGAGTCCCTCTAGATCCTAGTGTAAGATATTAAGTTACTATATAAAGGAGGCTTTAGGAGGGTCTACTACTACCTTTAAAGGCCTACGTTAACTATAGGGCCCTAACACTAAGCTAGGCTTAAGGGTTAAAATAACGCTTAAACAGGCATACCTACTAGAATGCTAGCAGGCGTAATATACGTTTAAAGATTTAATAATTCACTAAATTCTACAATTCACATTACTTATTATATTTCACTGCATTCTTTATTAATACTAGAACTAAGAGATCTATTATTAAAAGTTTTAATTATTTACTTATACTACTTAGAAGAAACGTTATTATAATAGAGTTTAGGTATCCTCTAGCAGGTGCTACACCTAGTGTGGGGCGCAGCTAGGAGGCAGACTACCCCTAGGGGGGTTATCCTCCTACCTGCTAAAGTAACAGTTAAGGTATATTTATAAAGGGTTAGAGAGCAGTAACTTAATAATAATCCCTCTACTAGTTTACTAATAGAGACCTTATTATAACTTTTACTTCCTCTAAATAACTAAGTTTAGATAACTTTCAAGCCTTAAGTAGTAATTACCTACCTCTCTAGGCTAGTCTAAAAGCCTTACTAAGCTATTTAATTAGTAGTAGTAATAGGCAGTGTATATAAAGGGCAGGGATGTAATTAACGTAAGCTAATAACTTACGCTTACTAAGGATTCCTTATTAAAGAGCAATAATTACAATACTCTATCCCTAGCATAATAGAGTTTAATAAGATTACCTAAGCCTTCTAGCTAAGGGAGTACTTACTAGCTCTATTAGTGTAACACATATACAGCCTAGAATATCTAAGGGTATTACAGACCTATTATTACCTCAAACTTCTATTAGCTTAAGCTAATAGTCCCTCTAAGAAGCTAGTATACTGCTAAAGCAATACAGGCTATTTAGCAGGTTAAGGTCTTGTTTATTATTATAATTAAGCAGACAAATTACTCCACTAACTAAGAATAGCTATATACTACTACCTATAAAATTAAGAAAGAGCTCTTAATCTGTTAATCCTTATTATGTCTAGACCTAGTAAGTTTCCCTATGTTAAGTCAAATTAAGCTATAGGCTCTACCCCTAGTAGTGCCTTTCTGTTAATTTCTTTAAGTTTCAGCCTTATAACTATACTCCCCCTAGAGCCTAAGCACTTTAATTTCTTATAAGGTACTAAATAAGTTAAAAAATAACATTGTCTAATCCCTAGTTAGTATAGTTTATAGTTAAGACTATAACAGTATCTAATTATCTTTAATCCCCTAACTTTTATTCCTAATAAATAAAAACATCCTTAGCAAATGCTTTTGCAGTAGTTAGTCTTTAATAAATCTAAGAATTTTACCTCTAACAATTAAATACTAATACCCCTAACTATCCCTATTAATTATTACAGCAGTCCTAGAAACTAACAAAATAGAACTACACATCCTATTCTATTATTCTATGCTAATGTATTTAAGCATAGGCCTGCCTAGAGCACTCTAATTTTTTCAAAGTAAAAGTCCTGTTTCCCTAGCACACCTAGTGAAGGGTATACAGTTCTATAGAGGGAAAGGCCTAGCCAGACTAGTGCACGCAGTGAGGCAGACTAGCTAGCTAGGCCTAAGGTTCTACTACAAGCTTTTTAACTATAACAACTTTAATATACACTATTAGAGCTAGAATTACTGCAGCTACTAGCACTAGACTTACCCTCTAATTATTCCTTATTAAGGGATTTAAATTATACTTATTCTAATTACAAGACCTAAAAGAGCCCTATATTAGTATTTATTATTACTACCTCCCTATGTTAGGATTAGGTAATTTACGCGCCTGCTGCCTTCCTTAGATATAGTAGCTATTTCTTAGGCTCCTTCTCTAGGGTTAAGCCCTAACCCTCTATTACCTATTGTAACTATACTAGAACACTACTCTAGCATTAAAAGTTAATAGGGAAGAAATTTAAATAAACTATTGCTAGCGTAAGGCTATACAATTCAAGAAGTTATTATAAATTACTAGTAAGCCCTAAAAGGCATTAGTTTTTAATCTAATAAATATATCCCTTCTAAAGTCAGGATTTTTAGCATATATTAGCTCTAGAATTACTACAGTTATCTAAGTAGTAAGGTACTATTAAATAAACAATAACTTATATAATAAGCTATTTGCAGTTTCGCTATATAATTGCTTATACTTAGATATATATAGCTTAATCTTTAAGATAAGTATATAACTACTAGTAGAATTAACTAGGTAACTATTATGCGCTAGGGTAAGCTAGCTATTAGCGCTACAAGCAGTAGCTAAAGCATTTTTAGTTACTAGTATTGCTTACGCTGCTAGGGTAGCGCTTACACCCCTACTACAGCTGTCTAGCTAGGCTATAGGCGTAGAGGAAGCTTCTATTTTCCCCCTCTAAATTCCCTAGGACCCTATTCACTACGCTATACCCCTAGGGGGGTTATGTAGTTAGGGGATCCTAAGAGGAGTAACTAACCCTACAGCTTCAGCTATTTAGCGTCTAACTGCAGGCATTTCTCTCCTAACGCTCTATATAAGTATAGCTAGTAGCTATCTATCCACAGAACCTATCCTTTATGTCTAGGGGCTTGTAACCCCTAAACCCTCTAGGCACTCCTAGGATAATGCGCTGCCTTAGCAGTGCACTACAGTAGGCAGTAACTGCTGCTATAAACTCCCTATAACTAAGGAAGATACCTATAAGGCTGTTTAGGGAGACGCTACACAGCAGTTATTAAGATATAGGATAGTTACACTATATTTCTATAGCGCACACCCTTAGCAGGTAGAGCAGTCACGCTATACTGCTAGTTAGCTGCACTTACTCTCTTCTTATAGGCCCTATAGCGCTTTTTAGGCCTAGGCCCTACTCTACCTTAATCTATCCTAAAAAAACATTTCCTAAAAAAAAGATTTATATAGGAAAACAAAAAAATTAACTTATAGCTACTAAAACCTTATCTAATCCTACACGCATAACTAAGGTATACCTATTAGCTGCCTACGTTATTACTACTACTAACTGCTTAGTAGCGCTTAGGGCAGTTAACGATTGCCTTCTAGGGTACCTAGGACCTATCTTCTAGGGTACCTATAGGTTTGCGCCACTATATCTACAGCGCTATAGCGCCTACTATACAGGGCCCTATAGCGCTATAACTGCTGCAGCAGGCTCTATAAGCCTCCTATACTAGCTAGCCTGCAGGCGCCTATAACGCAGCCTAACCGCTAGTTTTTTAAACTTCTGTAGCGGTTTTCTCGCCCGCTGTTAGCGCTATAGCTATAAGGACTAGTACGCTAGGCCCCCCCCGAGGCACTCTATAGCCCTATACTACTTACTTCTAGCCTAGGCGCCAGGGAAGAAAAGCCATTTCCAGGGTACTTAGGCTTTCTAGGGTACTGGGGCTTTCCAGGGTACTTGGGCTTTCCAGGGTACTGGGGCTTTCCAGGGTACTTGGGCTTTCCAGGGTACTGGGGCTTTCCA
>PJEX01000480.1:0-31249 GCA_005350895.1 Colletotrichum tanaceti | reverse complement strand
GGATGCGGCGGATCATGCTTTCAACAACAACAGTAGATATTCGGCTTGAGAGAGAGGGGGGGGGGGGGGGGGGGTTGCCCACGCGGGTAGCCCTTTTTTGTTGTTGTTTTCACACATTTTTTCTTTATTTCCCTAACCTTTTCTTGCCGCAAATGAGTCGATGTCACGACAATAATAAGCTTCTCAGTAGCAACCAAACAGTCGATGATGCGTGATGAAAATCGGATTCCTCGTCCGGCCTATCATCCTAGCATCGGTGTCCGACTCCTAGTCTTAAATTGATGTACTCTATCCTGTCCCTCTCTCTCTCTATACGTTTTTCCATCTGATAACTCATCTGTTAATCTATCCGTCTATAGGGACATCCCTAACAGATAGGACCCGCACTGAGCGCAACCCTGAGACAGGATCCATGGCTAGTGGTGTTGTTCAACGTTAGCTCGTCTTCCAGTCCGTCCTCGTTCGCATTGTCGAGGACCTCTGGCTGTGTGCGCTGCCCGTATTCCGTGAGGAGAACCGCTTGTTGTCCAAAGTAGAACGCTTAAAAGGGCCATGGGTGGGTTAACGAATAGTTCTCATCTGGATAGGACATGGCGGATTGGAAACCGCAAGCTCATGTCGTTCGCGACTTGAACTAGGTTTTTTTTGGAGGAAAGAGACTGGACAGTAAGTGAGTGTCATATGCATGGCCACCTAAGCATAGGTACATTACATACACTATTCCTGCCCACAGGGCATAGTTAGCACAATCCATCCTTATTACATCACACCAATTGACCCCTACCTTACAGTGAGGAGGACCTAGAGTCTGTGAGGATTGGATGGAAGAGAAGCTTCACCAGCTGGTGCCAGCGGAATTGCGAGTGGCCGGGGCTTTTTACGCAGTCGAGCACAGGCCATTAGGTGGCTAGCCCCATCTCACAAGCGAGATCCCATCAATTTCCATCATCTGATATGGTGTAGTGGCCAACATGATGCCCTCACATCTCAATGAGGCTTTCTCTTGTTTGCCGCCGAGTCCCATCTTGTAGCCAACGAGGAAGGTCTCGTTAGAGTTGAGCTGCTGCCAGGAAATAGGAGGCTTCTTGGAGTCTCTGAGCGTCCCCACGGAGATTGACACATTGTCTGAGCCAGGTATGTAATAAATAGCCTACCTACAACCAAGGGAAGATTCGCATGTTGCTTCATGACGGCTTGAAGGTCATCCAGGTGGTCTCCCAGCTTTTCCAGGCTGTGGCTGATGGTTTACCGTTCCATTGAGACACCGAAGCTTCCCTTGTTGTTGCTCTTGAATCGAGCGGCTCCTTGGGCTTCTCGTCTTTACGTGCCTGGGGGCTCGTCTTGGCGTTCTTGTGCCGGACAATCAGGTACGGCTCGTGGATGGCATGTTCTCCGACGTCAAACAGCTTGCGGAAGAGGTTATAGGCGAAGTTTGATCGATCCATAGTGAAGTCGAGTGCCTTTGCTTGGATGTTGGCGGAAGATAAGAGGTGGTAGCTGCTATAGCTGATCAAGAAAGCATTTTTGAACTGGAAGCAAAACGTTTTTATCAGTCAAGTTAGATAAATTAGTGTTTAAGTAGGTTTTCTCTCCCTCCTAAAAAATAAGGTCGATAATGCTGAGAGCAAACGTGGATGAGGTGTATGACGGTGAGAGGGGGTTGATGAGGCGTGCGAAGGTAAGAGGGGTGGCTGTTGTAGCTGAGAAAGAAAGCCCTCTGGAACTGTAAGCGAAATATTTTTCATATACATATTAAATGAATGAGGATTTACTTTTCAGACTTACAGCAGGTAATCTCTTCTTGTCGAAAAGAAATATCAGATCCTGGCGCGCTCCGCGAACGTCGATGAGGTAGGTGCATGTGTAAAAGAGAGAAACTTCGGCAGTGCTCACCATGAGGTGTGAGACTCAAATATTCCCACGAAGGACGCCTCATGCGAAAAACTCTCCTCACTCGCCAATCTCAAAAGAAAGGCACCAGAGTACGCTAAATGCCTGTTCTTTCTCTAACAGCATTTCAGTTGGTTTTCTTTTTCAGTTACACTCAATTTAGTTTGATATTACTCTTCTTACTCACCCACACTTTCTATCCTATTTTTTTACAACCCCGTCATCACTCCTTCAACTCCTGACCACGGTCAGAATACACCAATCTTCAAAACATTCCTCTTCAGGATCGTACTTTCTACTTTTAAGTGACGGCAAGGAGTAGCTTCCAAATTCGTCTCATCCATTGCGCACACACCTCTCATACAGCTCTTCCATCCACTTTCTCAACAACCTCCTTCACTCACTTTTCTTGACCACCTTACTCACCGCTTCTCTTATCAACCTCCTTCATTCGCTACGGTCTACCAGCTCATCCATAACTAAGTTACTTCTCACATTGCCTTCTGACTTTTCTCGACTACTTCCTCTGGTTACCTTTTTCTCAACCACCTCAGTCTTCGCTTCCTTCAGTAACTTCCTTCACTTGTCTCAGTCGCCCAATTCAGATACACTTGCATCCACCTGCCTACCGCTTGCAGTTTTCCCATTTTCTCTCTTTTACACACACACACACACACACACATGCACAGGGCCTTGCGCCTGTCACGACCGAAATGTTTTCATCCAAGGAGCGAACGGCCAGCGGAAAGAAGGTGACATCCAGCAAGAGCAAGGAGGCGCACCCGCTGGACAAACCGGGCCCTTCTGGCGGTAGCCATCTCGCCATGCTGAGAGACGCTTTGGTGAAGTTCGACACAACAGATCAGAGGCAACGAATCGAAGAGAAGAAGATAGATCTTGAGGAGGCGTTCCTAGCGCTTAAGAGTCGTGCACGACCTGAGGTCAAGGCCGAGATATCGGACGAGCGACATCTTCGCTGAGAAGATGCTGGATGATATATTGTATTTTCTCACGAGGGACATCTCATCCGACAACCTTTATCGTTCGCCAATGTTAAAAAGGAAAGCACCAAAAATCCCGCAGTCCCTTGAATTGAAAAACTTGACGAAGTAAAACGGTACGCAAAAACTTTCGATGGAACACCTACCTAATAAAGTAACGACGTCAAAAAGGAGACCAGGAAAGGTTACAGAGGCGCTCCTCTTCAAGTCTCGTGCTCGATTAGAGGTCGAGTCGGAGATGTCGGTCGAGGAGGCCAAGCTTCGCCGAGAGGCCTCCTATCTCATATGCAAGAAGGGGTAGCTTACCAAAGAGGACGAAGAGCCACACTCACTCGAACTGCCGCCGATGCCCGACTGGGAGGAAGCTGAGGCCAAAGTGCATAGATTCAGAGGGAAGCTATTCCACGACCTTGGAAAGGCATTTGCCTCCGGAACAGTAATGGCATCAAATGCGTGGAAGGAAGGCTTAGACGAGAACAAGCTGAGCAGCAGACATCAGTTCCGCGACCAGTGGCAGGCGCTGCGAAGGCGTGCCATCGATGAGGTTGACAACCAAGACCTACATTGCAACAAGAACCTCGGATCAGGCCCGTCAACCAGGAAGTCATCGATTGAGGCGTGGGCCCCGAGCTGAGAGACGAGGGTCGAGAATCGAGACAAGAATTGAGACGAGAAACGAGAAGTGAGAGATGAGAAATGAGAATCGAGAATCGAGACCCGTGAAGACTTGCATCCAATGGATGTGATTCCACTCGACGAGAATTGCAGCATGACGCGATTCCTCGTCAGATACATCGCCCTCAGCCCAAGTACAATATGGGCATGAAAGTGCCCGTAACACCGACAAATCTCTTGTACGATAGAAAATGGAGGGCCTAGTGTGTCTCACCCAAGTAGTTCTTGACCTTGTGCGACTCATCGAGCATGAGAATCAGGAACGTTGCACCGAAACTTCCATCGTATCCTTAGAGCCAGCATAGGACAAGCCACAGCTCTTGTTACTTCTAACAGAAATCTTCTAAGCTTTCGGACGACGTTGATCTCTTCTTTAGTTGCATTCAAAATGGTTTAATCTACAAATACTCCAAGTCTAGTTCTCTTGCGCGGTTCATGACGAAGTGGTAGCTCATGATTATGATGTTGTAATCCTTGACAGGAGCTCGCTAGTTGTAAGTTTCAGGTCGTTCCACACAAGAACCTGTAGCTGGCGACCCTGCCATATTGTCAGATTTGTAGAAGTAGTATAGATAGACAATTAACTCACCTCTGCAAAATGAAATCAGCATTTTGTCAACCACGTCAAGTAAAGGCCCTTAGGGGCGACGACGAAAACTAGTCCTTCCAGTTTTCCAGGAGCAGGTGCATAACGAGCGCGATGGCGATTAGAGTCTTTCCCAGGCCCATCCCGTCGCCCGGCTAACGCCTCTTTGGGGACCGTGTAGGAAATATCTCATGATCTCGACTGCCTCTGCCTGCCAGGGACGGAGCTCGGTCACGAGACCCGGTTTGATGGTATTCTCAGGGTGTCCGAGTTCTCCCTGGCTGCCCCAGATAAAGTTCTATGCGATATGATCAGTATCAAGCATGTCAATAGAGGCTGAGTTGATTTCTGCCGCCAGCATCCTGGCTAGGCGAAAACTCGACGATCTCAACATGGGCAAGTTGAAAACTGGTTTAAAGAGAACTGTATGACCCTTGCAGCCTAACGCCTTGAAATCTTTCGGTTTGGGCTATGTGTCTACGATCACACACGGCTACCAGGAATCCTTCGCGATGACGCAAAGGCCAAGGATGCTGGGACGAGTAGAGTGAGCGATGCAGAAGACGCTGACGCTTCTAGCGACTTGATCTATAGCCCTGTACAAGAAGAAACTTATAGTGTTGGCAAGAAGCATGAAGATGAGTAAAAACAGGACGAGTAAGACGGCGAAGTCTACCTTTCCGAGCACACCATTGATCGCCGAGGGACCGTCTGACAATCCCGGCTTGATTCTCTCGATAAACGGGATCCCCCTGAGTACGTACACGGACCAAGAATCTGGACGATTTTCGATATAATCTCAGAGATTTGCCTTTTGAAGCTAGAGGATAGCATTCTGGTGTTCTCTAAGTACCTCTACGTATTGGTTTTCTTGGCAAAAACAATCCGAGACTCCGCACAGTCAGTGGACGGCAACGGACTCTATGGGGTCACTATGCTCCGTTTTGACGGCACATAATCATAAGACGAAAGAGACATAGTTTAGTAAGTTCATTGTGTTGTTTTAGTGACGGCTGGTGCCGGCACAGAGGGACTACAAGCCATCTCGAGATGCTATCGACAGGGATAGAGAAGGACTGTCGTGATTCATTGCGTTGTGTCGCCCAACTCGGCCATGGAACTGTACGTACGCGCGAGTTCTCAGCGCAGGTTTGCGATTACGAATGCCATTGCCAAGAAGCTCGTCGGAGAGAACCAAAACGATCCTGCTATCGAATTTCACCAGGATGCGAATCACTATGTCAAGCAGGGACACAAAGGTCATCTCGGACCTATCGAGTTCACAGACAGTGCGGAAAATGGCAGCGGCCAAGTATAGACAGCCAAGACAGCTGGGCACATGATGGCAGCAGGGTATCAGAGAAAGGAATGGAGAGCAATGGCGTTTCAGTCCGATAGATAATACACAGTCCATGGTCATAGCTCAGCTGGTCTAAGAATGCCCTCGAGAGAAGGTATCTGTGGTATTTGGCTGACGTCTGTCAACTTGACGTGGATCTCACAGACACCGCGAACCTCTTGACATGGACCCAGTTTCGAATGTATAAGCTAGATATGTGTAAATCGGACTTTATCCCTAGGAGCCCAAGTTTCTTCCGTAAACACGTCATTTGAGTTCTCATTCATCCCACGCCCAGGCATACCAGTATCGTCTATAAGTTTCTCCTCTCTTTACCCCTAACGGCATATTGGATTTTCGTTAGGTCGATCCCATTCCGCTTAGTTACGGCCGTGGTCTTGAACCCCCTCGAGTTCTTAAACCTTCTGCCCCGGTTGCGACATACATACCGGAAGAAAGAGTTGGCAAGTCTGGCAACGGCAAGGGTCAGTTCGTCTGCGACAATGGATGATGAGCTTTTCTTTGGGTGGGTATTGGGGAGAAAGCACTGCATGCCTTCCCAAGGAAGTGGGGGGGGGTTCGCTACAAGCAGGTGGAATACATTGACCACGACACAGGAAGGCACTTCTTGGAGAAGGAAGTCACTACTCTTACAAGCGGCTTCCTTAAAATCCGAGAGGATGTACCTACCCAACTATCGAGAGCAGTCCCACAAGCGCTTTACTTGAACCACATCGCTCACTCACTCAACTTAGGTACCTTAACGCAGAATGATTAGCAGGAGTCGCTTCTTCAATTTTCACAAATTCCCACCTTCTCCTTTCTTTTTTTAAAACTTGAAAAGCCCCAATACACAAGTAAACAGTCACCAAAGCATCAGAAAATCGCAACAACCATTAACTAGCCGGTTCAAGCAGGAAGCAGGAAGCAGCTTGATTCTGTTCTTGTCCCCCCCTTTCACTCATTTTTCGATCTCTACAATTCATTTCCATTACTGCATAGCCTTAGAGACATTGGACTGATGGGAAGAGGCCTTCAAAATGCCCATCGACAAGGCGCTCCGTATGGAGTTGGATGAGATGAACGATGGGTCACAGGATTGGAAGAAGACGGAGGTATGTCACAAACTCTTGTCGATGTCAGTTAGTTACTAATTATTCAATAACAGGCGGGCATAGCATGGGTTTCTTGCAGAAAGAAAATGATAATGAGAAAGTGAATGAGGGAAAGTATTGGCATTCTGGTACCGCATACAGATGATGTTGGTAGGCAAAGGGACGTTAACGTCGGGGTTGGTGATAGCTTCAATTATCGGTGAACTGAACTGGCTATGGAGAAAGGAAGGAAAACAACAAGCAGGGGTCCGCGGCAGGAGCAGGCCAAGTAGGTAGGTGGGCTGCCCACCGAAGTGGGGCAGGCCAAGTAGGCAGGTAGGCTGCCCACCGAAGTGGGGCAGCTCACCCAGGTAGAGTCAACCACCTAGCCTATGCCACCATTAACCCTAATCCTCCCCTTATCCCCAAAGGTCTGATTCAAACAAACTAACACTAGAAACTCTCTATTTTATACAAGAGATCTAGTCTATTTAAATCAGCCTAAATTATTCAAAAACGCAATAAAAGGAAAAGTATAACAGTTTTGTAGGTCCCTACATAATCCCTAGTCCCTCTGTTCTTCCTCTATAATCCTCTACATATACCATTATAATCCCTAGGCTGTATAGTTGCTAGCAATAGATAGGGTAGGCTTATAATGTTATAATTGCAGGCGTTTCTTATTAGCTAAAGCTTCTAAGGTATATATACTTATTTAATAGGTTTTACTGCTGCTCTCTATCTATCCTATTAATCTCTATACCCCCTCACAATATCCCCTATCTCCCTTATATCTAGCCTTATAGGCTCTTCTTATAGTTAGGGTAAGGTCCTTATATAGCCTTAAGGCTCCTCTTATAGTTAGGTAAGGTATTCTTATAATTACAGTTACATTAAGATTATATAGTTAAGTAAAGTTTTTATAGTTAGGTAACCTATCCCTCTATTTATATATTAGCTATAGAGGTAGTAATAAATCCCTTAAGGGCCTAGTTAGGTAATAACTTTATAAAGGTATCTATAAGGTTATTATTACTATAAATCTATCTAACTTTATATAGCTCTTATTACTTATATAATTATTAGAGTGCTATAATATTAATTATTAATTGTTTCTCCTAAGTTATACTAAGCTTAATAAGGTACTTATATAATAAGTATAAGTTAGTGTATATAATTATAGGGATAGGGGGAAGCTTAAGTTTCTTAGTAATCTTCTTAAGGGTAGAGGAGATAGCGTAGGCTATATCCATACTAGCTACTATACTATAAATCTTAGAGGTAAGGATACTTTAGGTAACCCTCTTTAACTTAGTTAAGCTATAGTAGATAATATTACTAGTTAAGGTAAATTAATTATTATAAAGCTTCTTATTACCTAGGATAATAATATAACCTAACTGTAAAGTTATATTAGGGTTATTTATAAAAGAACTATCTATAAAAACAAATAGCTTTACAGATACTAAGTTAATAGGCATAAAAGTAAGGCTGTAATTAAGGGATCTTATCTACTACTTAATACACTAGTTAAGCTTCTTAATATCCTTATTAGTAGGATCCTACTTCTAGGCAGCTATAGATAGGTTAAAGTATGCCTCTAGTTAACAGATAGATATAATATATACACTATAGGCTCTCTACTAGATATATTCTTGCTTAGCTGTAGGCAATTTTAGGTTAATAGTCTAGAGCTTACTCCCTTACCCTTTCTAGCGCTAAGTAATTAATATGCTGTTAGGTAAAGTTATTATAACAATACCTCTATTAAAGAGGAGGGGTATATTAATAGTAAGGTAAGTCTTAGGCTTAGCTATAAGAGCTGCTTTAGTAAGCTTATTATCCTCCTTAACATTAAATAAGCTGTCTAAGAGCCCTAGGGTATTATTAGTCTGTATCCCTATAATGCTAAAGGAGGTACTGTTATCTATAGACACTAGGAGATATAGGTTATATATAGAGGTCTCTATCTCTAGCTATACCTTATAATAACTATAGTAGGTAGACTACTAATAAGTTCTAGCCTCTATAATACTATATAGAGGTTTAATTACCTCTATAATGCTCCCCTCTAGGTATTAAGAGCAGATCTAAATAGGTAAGTGTACTAGGATTATGCAATTAAGCTAAGACTATAACTAAGTATAAGCTTAAGTAATATTACAAAGCTATAGTAGAAATCTAAGTGCTATTAGTAATAGCGTAAGGGTAAGAATAAGATATTAACTAGCCTATTAGATAGTAGGTAATTAGGTTAGAATTAAGGTCTTACTGTTATCTATATAACCTTAGATAACTAGCCTTAACTTCTTGTATAGTGTATTAGTTATCTTATTCTTTACCTTATTAACAATATATAATTTAAAGATTCTTACGCCTAAGTAAATAGTAGGGTTATATAAGATAATTCTAAATATGCCTTAGTTAATTAGACCTATAACCTCTAGGCTAGTTAATTCTTTAAAGGGTTCTCTAGGAGCTATAATAATACCCTCTTTTTGTAGCTTTAGGGTAAGGGCTAAGTTAGCCTCTTCTCTAGAGGACAGGAAGATCTTAAAGAGCTTGCTAACCACAGAAAAATCGTTAAGGTTAGTCTTGCTAAGGAAGATACTAGCAAGAAAGTCAGCCTAGTTAACAGGAGTTTTACGCTAGCAGCTGCTTTATTAAGGGGAAAGAGGAAGTAGTATAGTTATTATAGAAGGAGGGTTTATAACAATAATTATATCCTAGGCAGCATTATTATCCTTATAACTCTACCTAGCTATATTACCTAGACTATTAAGGATACTATTATTATTAGTTAGATTAATGTAGTATAGTTTCACTAAAGTTAATTAGAAGGTTTTTATGCTGTTAGTATTAATAATGTAATTCTTACTATTAATAGAGATAAGTGTATATAGGCTAGACTATCCTCCTTTCTTATACTAGACATATATAAGTAATCTAATCTCTACTACCTTTAGGGTAGAGATATTAGGACTATTATATATTATAAGTGTATTGTTAACCTTTTGTGTTATATAAAGTTTCTTAATAGCCTTACTAGCCTTTCTAATAGCAGCAGCATATATAATAATATCTAGGGAAGGTACTAAGTTATAGATAAGCCTTAGGTACACACTAAAGATAAGGAGGGTAGGGATAATGCTATCTAGGCTAGCTATATTGTTAATAGCCTTAAGGGCAGCCTAGAGTATATTTTCTTTATTTATTAATAGGTAGTTATTCTTAATAACAATATAAGCATAGTGTAGCATTACATAGTATCTCTTAACCTTTCTAATACTATAATATACTTCTATAGGAATAATCTTAAGCTAATAGGCTATTATATTAGCCTCCTAGCAGAACTTATTAGCAATAAAGTTATACCTAGCGTTAGCTACAATCTAGTCTAGGGGTCCCTAGTATATATTAATCTAGGCTGCTTAAAGAGCTTCCTATATAGACTTTATAGTTATATTACAAAAGAAATAACCTACATTAAAGGATATAGTAAGGTTAACAATATAGAGGATAGGGATATTACTGTTAAGGTAGATAACATTAATATAAATCTTATAGTTAAAGTAGCACTTATTATAAAGGGTAAACTTAAACCTTTAGGGAGTACTGCTATATATCTAGTATTAGTAATATACCTTTATAAGGTACTTAATTACAGTTATTTCTATATTATACCTAGCCTTATAAAGGACCTTATAGAGGCAGTAGACTAATAGATATCTAAAGCAATAGTATAGTCTGTAAAGTTCTATATTAGTTAAGTAGCAGCTTATAATAGTATGCTTATAAAGTCTAAAGAGGATCTACAGATAACCCTATTTCTAGATTATAGGGACCTTAAGTCTACTGCAATGTATCACATTAGCTACATTATTAAATTTAATAAACAGTTAGTCTATATTACGTAGGTAGAGAAGGAATAGGGTGTTAGTTATTATAATATAAAAGTTAATTAAGCTAAAGGGGGTATTAACTATAATAGTACTAAGGGATATAAGGGTATTACTATAGCTAAATTAAACCCTAGCCTGCCTAGCCTATAATGTATTAATCTTTATGTTATTATTAAGGTTATATTAAAAAGCTATAACTTAGTTCTTACCTACAGTAGAGAAGTTAGCAGCACCTATATTAAGAAGGATACCTTAGAAGACTTTAGTAGAGTATTAATTAAGGATAAAGGTAGAAGCCTTATAAGTAAGCTCTTTATAATATTTATTAGCCTTAGTTAATTAGTGTTAGACAGCCTAATTAGCTAGCTTGTTAATAAGTGCTTTTCTATTAAAGCTAGTCTTACTAAAGAAGGCAGTGCTTATAAAGAAAGTAGAAGGACTGCTGCTACCTTTAATGTCTAACTTATTAGTAGTAACTTTAACAGGAGTAGGAGTGTTAGTAAGGTATTATTAGATATCTTTATCCTTATCTAAGTTGCTAATCTTATAGCCTTTATAGTTTATAAGGAAGGTTATAAAGCTACTTCTTATTAGGTTTCTTATATACTTATTATTCTTAAACTTTGCAAACGCATTACGTTATTCCTTAATAGTATATTATATAGAATAATAACTATACTTATAATAGATATAGCACTTCTTGTTAGTAGGTAGTATACGTTTATAACTGCTACCTAATAAAGCAGAAGAACCTTATAAATACCCTTAGTTACTAAAGTAGTTATCCCTACTAGATCTGCAATACTATTAGTTAGTAATATATTATTAAGAAGCTAAAGCATGCTCCTCTACATTAATAGCTACTTGCAGCTAGTTACATACTCTAATAAATATATCTAATAGGCTATAAAGGCAGAGTTTATACTCTAGGACTCCCTAGCAGGCACTAATAAGCTGCAGCCTTATAGCTTCTTCACTACTTATATTATTTAGCAATACTTTCTAGATTAGGGTTAACCTTTTAATTAGAAGGTTAAGGACTTCCTTTTTTAACTTATTAGGGTTTTCCTAATATATATACTAGAAGGTAGTTATACACTACTTAGTTATATATTGTTATCTAAGTTAAGGGGTCTTAAAGTAGTTATATACTATCTTATATATAGCAGTAAAGTCTGTTACTCCTAACCTAGCAATATTTTAAAAGTAGAAATTAGCTATATTACTGCAGAGCATTATTAAGAAAGCAGTCCTATATAATTAAGGGGAGATACTAACCTTCTTGTAGGCATCCTAGAAGATAGCATACTTAATCTTAAACATATTATATATCTCTCCTCTATACTTCTAGGCGTTAGTAGAGAGGTATTATTAGAGATCTCTAAATAATCTTAACTAGGGATAGTTATTAGGGCTATAGTGTAAATAATAGGACTAGTAACTTCCCTTATTATTAACATCCTTATTAATACCCTCCTCTTTATTAGCTCTAAAGAACTATATTAACTAGCGTCTTTTTAACTAATTGTTAAACAGCTTCTAGTTTTTTAATCAGTTAGTAGTATTATTAAGGAGATCTTCTATACCCTAGGCATTCTTAAGAGCTATTCTCTAGTGCTCTTTATACCTAGCTATAGTGTCTTATTAATAACCTAGCAGTATTCTTATTAATAGGAAAAGAGGATTAAAAGATCCTATAATATTAATAAGGAAGGTTAAATTGCTTTTAGCCTGTTTTCTAAAGGCATTATTAGTCTTATTTACCTCTACAATCTCCTTATAAGTCTACTTATAATACTTGTTAAGGGTAAGGCATAGGAAGAGGTTATAACTAATACTTTCTCTATCTCTTCCTATATATACCCCTCTTTTGTAGAGTATATCTCTTAGGCTCTCCCTTACAATCTTTTTAGACATATTAAAGGTATCTGTAGTCTATCCTTTAAAGGTGCTAGTAAAGTAGGACTATAGGGCTCTTTTTATTATATTAGCATTAACCTATTAAGCTATAGTATACCTAATATAGGATATAATTTTCTTAGCGTCTAATAAGGTAGAAAGGTCTTTATTAAAGTTACCCTAAGTCTTGTTGTTAACGTAGGGGATAAAGATCGTTAGGATAGGTAGGAGTTATAGCGTTATACCCTTAGGCATAAGGGCCTATTACCTAGAGTTAGTAGTTAACTAGTTAACTATTATAAAGGGAAAAAGAGGTATAAAGAAGGGTGTAATAAGAGGGAGGAAAAAAAAATTCATTAATAGAGGAGGAGAAAAAGGTAGTATAGGGAAAAAGGAGGTAAAGTTAAAAAGAAGAATTAATAATAGTTACTGTTAAGCAGGATCTAAATCCTATAAGGTTAATAGGTAAAGTTATTTTTATATAATATAACGCTCTTAAGGGTATTGCTAACAGTTAACTAAACAACAGCTAACTACTTCCTTAAGCTAATCTCTACAGTTAACTTAACAATAGCAAAAATCACTATAGCAACCCTAGGGACTCTAAATCGCTAGGGCTCTCTTCTTCCTTACTAATCTGTGGTGTTTTTCAACCACTAATCAGTATTAGTAGGCAAAGGGACGTTAACGTCAGGGTTAGTAATAGCTTCAATTATTAGTGAACTAAACTAGCTATAGAGAAAGGAAGGAAAACAACAAGCAGGGGTCCGCGGCAGGAGCAGGCCAAGTAGGTAGGTAGGCTGCCCACCGAAGTGGGGCAGGCCAAGTAGGCAGGTAGGCTGCCCACCGAAGTGGGGCAGCTCACCCAGGTGGAGTCAACCACCTGGCCTGTGCCACCGTTAACCCCGATCCTCCCCTTATCCCCGAAGGTCCGATTCGAACGAACCAACAGATGACGAAGCGGACGTTGGTATCGCAAAATGGGCCAACCGAAACCCGATCAAGCCGCCTAGACGAATCGCAGCTGGCGAGAGGTCGTCGTACAGGGAGGCCTCAGTCTCAAGCGGCGAAGAGCAAGACGCTATTCATGAGTCGCACCAGCAGAGCGACGACGACTACTCATGCAAGCATGAGTGGGATGACGGAATCACTCTCCCGTCTAATAAGTCAGACGCAGAGCACGACCCCGAGACCATTGCAGACTACAACGATGATTTAAGCGGCCAGGAAAGCTACGCCCAAATCTAGAGAGATAACCTCGCGGATGAGATACCCGGCATCCTGGGCAATGTTGCCATTGTGTCTGAAGACGAAATGAACGACGACATGGACGACACAAAGTCCGACGACAGCTTTGTGGTAGGCACAGCCCCTGGCTCTGAAGCTTCCTCCGGTGATGAACAAGACGAAGAAAAGATCGACAACGAGGAAGTCGAAGTTGTTCAGGGGGGAAAGAAAAGCTTCAGAGAGTACCTCGAACAAGGTCGCAAAGCGACAGGATAGAGAGCACGATGAGAGAGGGATAGATTCAAGGACTATCTTAGAAATGTAGCATGGGATCAGTACAATGGCTTTCTTGGGAGCTTTGGAATCTCGACGTCGGGGGTTCATATCGAGTGGAACAATGTCTTTTTGGAGCGCAGGATTCGATTCAACATCCAGGTTTTACATTGCACATCAAGGGTTCACATTGCGCTGGGATCCTGGCTTTTTTGGAGCGCCGGGATTTGATTCAACATTTGAGAGCTCATATCGCGCTGGGATATGGCAGTTTTGGAGCCGCACAACGTGGCCAAGGATCTAACAGCACTTGCCCGTTTCTATACTTTGCCAAGCCAAGAAACATTCTTGCTCTCAAGTTTCTGTTGTGACCGTTGGTTATAATTCTTGCTGGTATGAAGTACGTGGCGAGCTCAGTGGTGCCGCTCTCTCGGATGTGATGTTGATTCTGGCGTTTCCTGCAGCTCTCTGACTTCATGATCGTGTTCACAGCGGCATCGCTCCCACCCAGAAATCGTGATACAGTTGCAGCGGTTGAGCTTGACAAGCTTTGATGCGAGGTAGATCTCGATTGTGTTAAGCTCCTTGCAGGGGATTAGAGGCTTGTTGCATCAAACTCGTTCCTTTACCTTTCCATATCATCTAAATTCATCTGGTTTTGAACTTTCAAAGCGTGTATCGGATCCGATTTCACGAGTTATGCTTTGCGTGTAGTCTAATATGTCACCTCAGCTCGGCCGGCAAGACACAAGCAATCCGGGATGGTGGTCCGGTGCATGTGGGGATAGGATTGAATAAGTGGGTCTTATCGGCACCGGGCCCCGTAATCTCCACTTTGGCTGTTTGATCCCTGCATATTTGCCGTCTTACCTCATCAGCTCATCAAGGGTACGAACCATGGTACTTTGGCTTGGCCCAAGCTTCCGCCATCCCCTAGTCCCTCTCCAGCCATCTTCCCACGAACCACATCCCAAACCATCACCAACCTGATCCCGTCGTGTTGCGTGTAACTCGCTTGTCGCCTTGAAGCTTCCATCTGGGATGTTGGGTCTATCGTTTCTGTACCTCTACTGTCCATAGGATTCCCAAACCGAAGTTCTCTAGTTGTACGATGAGAGACCTCGATGACGCCCAGTAAGTGCTGTACGCATCGCATTATGGCGAGCTCTGACATCATGCTCACCGTCTAACCCAACCCACAGATCGAGATGGGCCGAGACACTAAAAAATGCCGGGAATTTCTCCGAGCTGCAACACGCCGTAAGGTACAACGGACCTCTGAGCCCAAGCATCATAGGCCTCAGGTCGGTGTGCTGGAAGGTCAGTTGTGAAGGCGACGTCGTTGGCGTTCTCTGACTCTGATACGCGGGCTGACTTCCACTCCTTAGGCTTTCCTGCTGCTGCAAAATGTTGAGCCTCCAGACTGGTCACGCCAAGTATCGGAGCTGCGCAGCTTTTACTCCCAACGACAGGACCACTTCCTCAAGTTCATCAAGCACCCCGAGGAGCTGGCCAAGGTGGCCGTCGATCCGTTGACCGATGACCCAGAGGTCCGTAAGACGGCGTGTTCCCCTGTTCTGCTGACATGGAGCTCACATCAAGCCTCAGTCACCGTGGAACACTGTGCGGCAAGACGAGATTATCAGGGCGGAAATCGCGCAGGACGTTCGTCGCCTGCCCGATGAACCCTTCTACCACGAGGAGCGGACCCAGACACTCATCATCGATGCGCTGTTTGTTTACTGCAAGCTGCACCCCAACAGCGGCGGCTACCGCCAGGGCATGCACGAGCTCCTGGCGCCTATAGCATATGTCATCAACCAGGACGCGCTCGACCGTGAGGCTGTTGCTTCCAGCGGCGAGCCGGTCGATGAAACAATGCTCGGCATGCTCGACTCATCCTTCATTGAACACGACACGTTTGCATTGTTTTCCAAGATTATGGAGAAAGCCAAGTCATTTTACGAAGTCAAAGACTCCATCTCCAAGGCGGCCTTGGCGTCCGCTTCTAGAGATCGCGTAGAATCGTCGGCCATTGTCGAGAAGAGCAAGTACATCCACGAGGTGTGCCTGGCCAAGGTCGACCCCGAGCTCGCCAACCATCTGAAAGACATTGAGATCTTGCCGCAAATATTCCTCATGTAAGACACAACACAGCCAATGCGTGTGCGCTCGACCGGGACTGACAGGGCGCTTTAGTCGTTGGATTCGCCTTCTTTTCGGTCGCGAATTTCCATTTGACGAGATGCTTGTGCTTTGGGATACCATATTTGCTGTCGATCCGTCTCTAAGCTTGATAGATCTGATCTGTGTTGCCATGCTTCTAAGGATTCGTTGGAGTCGTAAGTTGTGGCATGCCAGTTGCTTCTCCTATACGCAAGCTGACGCGCCGCAGTGCTCGAGGCGGACTACTCCGTATGCTTGCAGTTGCTCCTTAAGTATCCCGCGCCGGAAGCTCCCCATGGGCCTCACACATTCGTAGACGACGCCGTATATCTGAGAACACATCTTAACGTCTCGGGGGGCGTCTCGCTCCTCTTGAAGTACACCGGAAAGATGCCGAGCACAACGCAATCTGCGAGTAGTTCGCGGCCCACAACGCCGATGGGCCAGGCGCTTTCGTCCTTCAGGAACCGGACCAAAGGCGGCCAATCGCCAATCCCCTCGGCAAGCAGGTTCATCCAGCAACAGGGCGGGGTGGAAGCTCTGTTCCAGGGCGCCGCGAAAAGCGTGCTAGAGCGGAGCGAGAAGCTCGGTATCAACCAGGCCGTACGTGACGCCATGGGCGACATCAAGAGAAACATGCAAGGTCTGAACGAAGTGCGCTATACGCCTCGAACGGCGAGACAGCTGTTGGGCGACGACTCGGCGACCCAAGCCATTGCCGCGCTAGAGCAACGGAATAGGCTGTTGGCAAACATGCTGGACGAGACGGTAACAGGTCTCCGGTCTCTGGCCACTTCCAACCTCGACGACAAGGCCAAGACGCTGGAGCTCGTCGAGGTGGCAGCAGCCAAGGTCCAGTTCGTGAAGGTGTACCTAGAAGACCCAACGATGGAGGTCCCGGAGCTCGAGGGCTTCACCAGCCCGCCGCCCGAGGAATCCAGAGGAGAAAACTTGATGGACGTTGAGCCAGGCGGCAAAGCGGCCGCTGAAGCCGCTGCTGCCGCCGAAAGCGTAGCCGGTGCCATCACAACGCTGTCTCTGGCGGACGCAGGGAAAGCCAAATCGTCGCCGGTCTCGACATCACCCCTCCCCGAGCCTATGGATACCGCGCAGGACGCCCCCGCAGCCAAACCTTCTGAGCACCCGTCGGTGTCGGTATCAAGCCCAAAGTCCGGGAACCGTGCGGCCAAGTCACGAGAGCGGCCCCAACCGCCGATCCCGACGCGGTCAACGCTCGCCCAGTCGTCCTTCTCGTGGATGCTCGAGCCGGACCAATCGCCGCACACGGCATCGCCGCCGCAGCTGCCAAAGTCGAGCTCCGGAGGCGCGCACCGAAAGAAACCCTCGGGTAACATCAGCAGGGAGCGCAACGCATTTCTCTTTGGCGAAGTCGTCGCTGATGCCGGCGACCAGGCCAAGCCGATCAAGTCGGACGACATCTTTGGGCTGCAACCAATAGAGAAGCCAAAGTCCCCATTTGCATGACCGTTACGAAGAACACGTTTAGAGAGAGAGAGAGAAGACAATAACTTAAACGACTCAGAACGCTGGAGAATCCGGCAGCATGGCGATTGCGAGGCTTACTAGGTAGAACAGAGTTGGGGAGGGGGCGTGTCCATAGACGGGCGATCCAGGCTTGTCGAGACAATACAGACAGACGTACATACTTACCGAGCGAGGACCAAATACCCACCTGTATGTGTAGACTTAAGGGGAGCCTCCGTGATTCGGTAAACATGCCGAGGTACCGTCATTTGTCGAGGATGGAGGCGTCAGGTGTCCATGACATGGGTACGGTCCTGGCTTCAATTGACTGGGGATCACCCCGCGCCAGTACGGATACCATGTACTATGTATGGTGAGTGCAGAGTGCAGGCCTGCATGGATGGGCCAACACGTTGACGAGGATGATCATCTTGCTCTAATTTTGTTGGAGACAACTGCGCTAAGGGAAAATCAATCCTCTGTTGGTTCTAGAGTTCCTCAAACGTGTGTTGGACGGACGCTCCACCAAACCGGAGCCAGCTAACCACACAGTTCGTTAGCCAGTCGACCGAATTCTTCGCAACGCCGTTCTCTGCTTCCAACAACGATCAGGAGGCCGGCCAGGAAAGCATCCAACCGACCCATCGTCGTGCCCGCCCATCACAACTTGGCTGACGCATGTTCAGCGATTGCCCCCGGACGCTTCGCTCCGCGCGGCTTTACAACCCTGTTGCCAGCCAAGATGTCTCTCTATGTACTCTTGACAGTCGCTGCCCGCGCGCAAAAGAACTTCCGGCAGACGGGTCGTAACGTCGGCCCCTACCTTGGAGCCCCCGGAACGGTGCCGAACGTCCAACGGTCTCGTCTCTCCGGCCCTCGAAGAACGACGAGGGAGGGGGTGGAGGGGGTGTAAGTTTGAATGTCAGCTCCAAAGTGGCCCTGACAGCTTGTCGACGACACGCATGCACACGCCGCCAGAAGCGCATCCGACGGCGTGGCCTCCTCGGCTTTCTCCTCCTCCTCCTAGACGATCGACCGCGCATGCGAACGACAACGACAACGCCAACGCACGACCAAGCCACTCTCATCTCACCGAATCTGCAAAGATGAGAGGCAGCCCCCTCCCTTCTACATCGCCCCCCCCCTCCCCCCCAAACCGGTCTTCGCCCTTGTAACCGCGTACTGTCGCAGGTTCGCCCGAGAATCCGCAGCCCTGTCGTTGAAAGGGTGGGAGGGGGGGACAGCCGAAGCAAACACGCAGCAGACCACCATCTTCACCAGCAGCCAAGCTCTTCCCTCGCCCCATATCCACCAAGCCCAGCTACTCCGGGATAACACGAAGAGGGAGAATAGGCAGACCGGCTGTCGAAAGATCTAGGACTCTCAATCCGTTCAACGGCCATTGGTACGTCAGTGTGCCCCCGCCAAACATCTCTTCTCCTTTTTGCACCACACCCTCTTCGACTTGTGACTGGAACCGGGACCGGGACTGGGACTGGAGATTGTGCATCACACTTTGACGGTATCCCTCGATCCAATCCCAGCGGCGCGTCTCTGTATCACCAAGCGACCTCGTTCCAAAATAAGATCAAGTCCCAAAAGGGGACATGGAATGAGACCGGCGACGGGAGAGGCAACAATCACCACACACACCCACACGCCTGCATGGGCCCAGCAAGCAAGCAAGCAAGCAAGCAAGCAAACATTCCATCCCTCCCCCGGAATCTCGCTCTATCACCACCCTCCTCTTCTTCCAAGCTTTCACCAAGCAAACCTCCTCCTTCTCACCAACCGCGAAACGAGTCTCTTCGTTGACCCTGACCTCTTTCTAACTTCTTGTCTCCCCAACACGACACGCCACCAACGACACACGATGGGTCCAACAGTCCGGTTCATGGCCTGCCGGGGTGGGAGGGAGTTTGCGTTGCGTTGGGTCTGACGGAGGGGCCCAAACATTGCCCCTATCCCTGATCACGCCCACGTTCGCGCAGATTCTTCATCACCGCCACCCACCGCAACCGATCCGCCTCGCCCCCCCCCCCTTCACCCTTCAACCCCGGACTTCCCAGGCGTCGAAGACAATGGGACAACACAACTGTTCGCGCGTTCCTGCGTCGAGAAAACAACGTGCTGACGAGGTACCCCGAAAAGGGCATACCTTACCCTCTCCAACAATCCCTCAGCTGCCATAGAATCGGCAAAGATCGCAGCCCCCAAACCTCACGGCCTCGGCATCATACTGTGTACACTGCGACAAACCATGACACCTGGTGCACGCCCCACCGAGCCTCACCAGACCTGACCGCCGTCATGTTAGTCCAGTCGAGAAAATGAAAAACCCACAAACTTGAACCCATCCCACTAAAACACACACACACAAACACCGCTGCTTCCAGCAGAATCAAGCCCACCCACTCTTCAAGATATTCCTCATACGGCTGGCACCAGACGAACCCACTCAAAAACATTCCATGCAACTGCCTCCCCCCCCACCCTTCTTGCAGGATCTCTCTCCATGGGCACGCGAGCTGAACAGACAATGGGGAAACCACCAAAAGACGCAGGGGCAAACACGCGCCTCGACAGACGTCAACAGCGTCCCATGTTTGTCCTCCCATCTCTCTTTCTCTCTCCCTCGCTCCCCTCCTCCCCCTGTCTCACTTGGGACGGGGACAATGGTCCCAACTGTCGTCGAGACGAAGCACAAAGAAAGAAAGAACAACAGCGAGGGAGCCGCCAGTCTTCTGTCTGTCTGTCTGTCTGTCTGTCTGTCGGCAAACTTTTTGGGTCCTGGAACCCAGTCCGTCCACATCAGGCTGCCACTGCATGCTTTCATTTCAAGTGACTATGTCTCCTATTACTGACTGCTTCTGCGCCATGCGTGTAGTGTCTTGTTCTACCATGGCTTATTCGTGGTACTCTTCTTTGCATAGGTAGAAGCATCGTAGTCTCCCCTCCGTCACTAAACCACCAATTGTCATCGCCCTCATCCCTCCCACCAACCACCCTCCAACTCCATCTCATGAAAAGAAAACGATTGTACATGTCAGAGTTCCTGTAGGCCCCCTTGAGATGAAATAATGGCGAATGGAGGGATGAAACGTATATTATTGGTAGTGGTTGATTGCAAATCCAACAAACCACTTCTATACACCCAAACCCCTGTTGGTATCTTCCTTTCCTGTTCCCTTTGCCTCCTTAGATTTGTCCTGAAAAACAAAAAAAAGGGTCAACTCCGGATTCATCACGTCCTTGTCCCATTCCCATGTCCTGTAATTGCCAAACATCATCCCAATTCGTAGCGAACCTAATCCAGAAAGTATGCCCTACTGCCCCCGAGAGAAGTAAAGAATGAGTGAACTGCAGGTAACAACGAGAAAGATAGAGAAGAAGAAAAAAAACCCAAAATGATTCTTCAAAACCCTGATTTGCCCCTTTGTTGCTTTGTTTGTGCGCAGACTGTGTCTGCCCACCCTTCTGAACTCCCATCCACACCCATGTCTGACAACTCCACGTAAAAACATATCGTCTTGATCATCGTACATTGGCGATCTCTAAACACACCATGGTGCTTGCCGCCATTCCTTTCTCTTTTTTTTCTCTTTCTTTCTTGTGTGACTGTTTGTATGTTGTTGCTTCTGCCACACAATGGAAAGAAGAAAGGACAAAAAAACTCCATTGATTTTTTGTATATTCCTGTTTTTGACCGGAGACCCCCCCCCCTGTCGCCTGTCGCCTGGCACCTTGGGGATGCAGCGTAACTGTATGATCCCACCCACGGACGTCGTGGAAAGGGATGAGATGAAGATGAAAATGAAATGAAAATTCAAATGAGAAGGTTGGATATCATGAGGAGAATGGAATCAAACGATGAAGACGGTTATAACAATATGCTCAAAACAGAAAGGGGAAGAAGTATCAGAGACGGCTGTTCTGGATGGCCCGTCTCCTCTTCTTCCGCGCTTCGGCGGCGTCGAGCTGGGCTTGTCTTGCCAGGCCTGGGACATGTTAGCTGTTGCTCACATCGCTTCTACTCGGACTTGATAACCGAGGCGAGGACGCTTACCGAGCTTCTCGTACTGTCTCTTGTGATCCTCGGAAACCCACGCGTAGGTGATGGCGCGCTCGGGGTGCATGCCCAACAACCCGATTGAATTATTCATCTTCTTCCCCTGCTCTCGTACATCACACTGGAACGTCTTGGGGTTATCATCCTCGTCAAAGACCAAGAGATTGTTCGGGTCCGTAGCTGGGATCTGCTTGTTCTTGCGGTAGTAGACGCCCTGCAGCCCCTGCGGGCCGCGCTTGTGTCCCTTTGCGGCGTCCTCGGGAAACACGGAGGCGTATTTGGCTTCGACCTCCTTCCACGAGAGGTGATGGTCAACACGAAAGTAGTCGATGAAGTCGACCTGCTGAATCGTGTACTTTACGTTGCATCGGGACCCCGTGGGCGACCGGCGAGGCCGGCGGGAGGGGCTGCAGGCCCCGTTGGAGGTGCGCAATGCGGTCACGGGTAACCTGTGCTGGAGGCGGCGGGGCGGAGAAAGGGGGTGAGAGTGGTGGGCGTGAGAGTGGGAGTGATGATGGTGGTGATGGTGGTGGGAGGCACCAAGGGTCGGAGAGGGAAGGGCATCTGGGTATGCCATCGGGGGCATTGGGGGCAGCGGGATTCGGTAGGCTGGGGGCGAGGAGAGGTCGAGCCGGGGTTCCGTGAAGGACGAAGTGCCGACGGAGTCGATGCTGCTTCGCCGCAGTCCCGTGCCCGAGATAGAAGAGGAGGAGGACGGGGGCAAGAAGCTCGGGCTGGAGGTGAAGTCGGACTCGAGGGGCCGGAGATCCAGGTCGCGCAGACGCGGCAGCGTGATCATGGGTGCCGTACCATTGCCGCCATCCTTGGAGAAGGACAGTTGAGGGTTGACGGAAGGGATGTCTGGTGACCTAGGTTCAGGCGAGGAGAATTGAGAGTTGGTTGACCTAGTCATGCCTGGAACAGGGTGTCAGCTTCCGTGTTCGTCTTCATTCAAGAATTTCTGCAAAAGTCTCTCCTACCGTCTGACTTGATCGAGGTGAAACTCTGAGTGGGGGAAGGGAAGGTGGGCGACTTGATGTTGAAGGAGGCCATGGAGGCGAGCGTGGTTGCCACCTCCACCTCGTGCCGCTGGCCGGGCTTTGTGTCGTTGCTGCTGTTGCTGCCTCGGGCGTCGACTTCCATCCTGTCGTCAAAGGTGAATGATGAGAGGCTGGGGAGCACCCTTGGTACCTCGTCGTCGCAGCCCTGGTTGTATCTCATGGGCGGAGGAGTCTGGTCCATGACGTGTTGTCGCTGTCGCTGTTGCTGTTCTTGCAAGCTGACGAACATGGTGCTAGATGTTCAAGTCGGAGTTTACAAGACGGTCCGAAGTAAAACGCGTCTAGTGAATTTGGAAACGTGCTCCAAGCCAGAAAGGACGAAAATGTTGGCTGGCACCTTGGAGGAAGGGGGGGGGGGATATCCTTCTTCTGTTGTTGAAGAATCGCTGATGAGAATTGATCTTAAAGCAGGAGGGGGCGAAGACAAGAGGCTTGTGTAGGTTAATAGGGTAATGAAGAGAAACAAGACGAGTCATCGACAACGGGTCAGACCCTGGTTATCAAGTCCCCGTGTCCGCGATGGATCTCTGTCTCTGTTATAAGTCTTTTTTCTGTCCTTCTCTCCTTCTTTATTTCTGCGTGGCCTGTCTGGCTGTACGACAACACGGTTTGGAAAGAAACGAGCCGGGACCCTGGTTCAGGACGGGGGGAGGTGTCTGAAAGTCGAGGAAGTGAGTGTGTGAGGAAGAAAAGCTGACCAGGTTGATGTCTACACTACAGCTCCCATCCCAGGTCGCCTCATGTCCAGGGAGATCGGGCTCCGCCTGGAGGCATTCTGACAGCGAAAAGCCGTTTCTTATTTTTCTTCGGTACTAGGGAAGGCAATGTGCAGACGCAGCCAAATGTGTACACGTTATGCTGGTATGTACCTCCTGCAGGTCGCCCAATTCTGTCGGGCCTGGGCTGGCGCTGGTCTGCCCCTCCCCCAGGGTCATGATCCTGGTTCGTCATATGGGGGAGAGACCTTTGAAGGATGCGCTCTCTCTCTCTCTCTCTCTCTCTCTCTCTCTCTCTCGGCGATTGTGAAGATACGTATCTCCTTACGAGGAAACCACACACACCACACCCACCCACCCACACACACACACACACACACACACCCACGCACATCTGCGAATACTTTGCGCCACCGCTTATGAATGGGATATGCAGCAAGCAAGGTCGTGGCCTGTCTGGGAATGACGGGGATGGGGCCCAGGCATGCGAGACTGATGGCGGGAAAAGAGTGTACTGTACACTAAGACGGGGAGAGAAGCGTGAGGCGCGAGGCATCGGAGGAGAGGCGCCCGCAAGTCGCAAGGGAGAGAGGTAGTGCAGAGCGAGTTTTTCCCTGATCCCTAGTTGAACCGAAGGCGGTCCAATAGTCAAAACGACAGTGCATAGGTAGGCAGAGTAATGAAGGACAGTGCCAGTGTGAAAAGTTGAGTGTGAATGTGGTGGGTTGCAGGTGGTATTCGGGACCTGCTGCACAGTCGATATTCTCCTCCGAGGCCGCTAGTCTTAGATCGTAGCTGCGCGTCACAACTGGTGCGTGAGGTCGTGGTCGCTCGGGGCCAAGAGGCGAGTCCCACTGTCTTCCGGACGTAGCAGAGACGAATAACGAAGTACTGCATCTGTATCCGTAGACGCGCGAACTTGATTGGGATACTGGAGGTGTGGGTATAGGTACTGTGAGGTGGAGATGGACACCGCACCCACCCACCCACACACACGTTGTGAGACCGAGAGAGAGAGAGTGAGTGTCAGCGTCAGTGTCAGAGTGAGGTGAGTGAACGAGAGAGTGAGCGACCGAGCAAGCGAGTGAGTGGTGAAAGCTTGGAAGCCCGAGAGCCTGAGAGCAGGGCATGGCATGTCATATCATATCCGCTTTGCTTCGTACAACCATGAATGAGCCTCGTTTGCTGTTGGGTCAAGATGAGATTACGATTGGATCACCTCAGGGGTGGTCGACGCCCCCAAGCACGACTCGAAGATGATGGTCAGGGCCCGGTTGGAGCATTTCTGTCCCGAGATTCTGGAAACCGTAATAATAGCTGCCCCTGGCCCCATTCCCTCCTATATACCTTCCTCGTCCGCCCGTGACAAACTGGGCAACAATGTTTGCGTCGATTGTTGTAGTGGACAGTCCGCTGTTCTCATCGCCATTTCGTAAAGGGCATGCCTGGCCCCGTCATTCCCGCCGCGTCTTCTCCCATGTGTTTGCGGCGGCCTGGTTGACGGTCAACGGCGGCAATGCCTCAACGTTTCCAGTCAAAGTCGGTGTGATTGATTGTGCGATGCAGAACAAGCAGAACAGACATCCCTTCTGGGTCTCGAGCCTCCACCTGTAGAGACACAAGTACACACACGCACATATGCCCGTCTCAAATCTCGCAGGAAAAATACCCTCGTAACATCTCAGGTTATTGTCTGAGATGCATTTCTGATTTGAGAGAGAAAGACACACCGGTACCCGCTGATGAGATGGAAGGGACACACTAAGGGGGATCGATCAATGGCCGCAGATGGATGGCCACGCGGTAGTCGTTGAGTGCAGCCGCCCTACCGCCGCCGTCCAGGGTCTGGGAAGACGGTTTGTGGGGCCGCCGTGTCTAGCACCACCCGTTCACACTGCTTGCGGGCTTGCGGGCTTGCGGGGACCGCCTAATGAGGGGGGTTGCCAGAGCCTGCCTGGTTGGATAGAGAGACAGGGAGAGGATGGGGAGAGCGAGAAAGCGAGAAAGGTCGAGAGGTTGGCAAGGTTGGGTATGGTTAGGTTGGCACTGACCAGGGGGGGACGGACGAGATAGCGGGAGAGATAGGGTGTGTCGGTATCCAAAGCGGTCATACCGCCCATACATATGAGCGCATCTGGGTCTTTAACCATGATTCGAGGCGGTGGGAATAAGAAACGCCTCGCCGCCAAAGATTTCGATGGCCAAATGGCGGCTGGCTGGCGAAGAGAGAGTCTACAATGCCTAAACGGGGAGGGGAGAAGAGGGTCTTGGTGCTCGGTGGAGAAGCCGTCGCGACCCGGACTTCTCGCACAACCTGGGCATCCGCATAATGCCATAACGGTTATCTTGTATCGCCATGCAGCAGAGAAGCTCGTCCAGACTCCAAGCCGCCATTCGTCTCGTTTGCAAACCTGCCGCTGGTCGGATTAGCTAGCGCCTGGACAAGTCTGGCCAAGCAACGTCCACTCCAGGTTTCTTATTCTACGGCCAGAGGTTCGAGAGGTACACTACCTCCTACCTGTTGTTCCCTGTCTCGTCTTCAACCATCTTGTCAGATCCAGGCATCATCCTCCCTTTGTTGAAGCCACGCGACAATGGCTGGCCGACTTCGAGACGCAGGGGGGGTATTCGCCATGATGCAGTACGTAGTTTGGCGTTTGCTTTTCTTCTTCTTCTTCTGCTTCGTCTTGTTCTTCTTCTTATCCTCGTCGCCTTCTCTTCGCACTTGCCATTACCACCTAACCGCTCTGACGAACTTGCGGCCGAATCAGACAGAATCGTCATGGCTGAGTCGTCACGGGCAGCACAAAACCCTTAAGCTGAGCCCCAGCCGATCCATTTCGGACCCTGGTCATTGCTTGGTTCTCGTTGGACCCCCTCCCCCCACCTCAAAACAGCTCTGTCTTGTTGGCATGCTGCCTGCTGTTGTTGCCGCAAACTCTTGCTATATGCCTGCCATTCATCGTTGGGAGGCATTTCCTGCGCTTCAAATAGCACAGCGCGTCACACCCTATTGCAGGAGGTCCTCTGTGATGGTTTCTCATTCTTTGACCAGCCCTGACAATTGGGAACTTGCCGATTGTTTGGCTACGTTCGTGGCATCCCAAGTTCAGTGCATTGACGCCGATTGTTTGCTGAAAGCGGACAGAGATTCCAGGTCGACGGGACTGGGGACGAAGGCACACGCGAGATGGGGGTTTTCGATGCTATCGCCCTCCGCTTTTGTGTGAGCTGAAGCCGAGGGCGAGTCATTTCGAGCCTTCTCCCGGCCTTCTTCGCACACGGCCGAAAGCCTCTGGAGATTTCCCGATTCTGCTTTCTGCAGGTTGCCTGTGCTAGACCGGCGCCTGTGTTGTTGTTGGCAATAATACCACCTCAAACCGTTCGCCCTGCGTACGTTGTTGTGGCCACCCGTTGTTGTTGTTGTTGTTGTTGTTGTTGCTTTTCTTCTTCTTTCTCTGTCTCTCTCTATCTCTTTTCCGTTTCCTTTTGGAACCCAGCCATCGATCTCGTCGAATCAATGGCCCGCGTCCAAGATCCGAAACAGACAAGCTCTCCCGGTTGGGCTGGGACCGTGATCGACTCAAGCATACTGCCCGATTAAGAAATCATCTTTTGGTTAGCCATCGCCTGCCGCCTTTCCGTGCCTTGGAGGCTGTATGTCATTGTCGCCAGGTGTCAGGCGCGTCGCCCACCCACCCCTCCACCACCACCCTCTTCTGCAGCCGGACGAAGGCTGTACTTTCCTTTCCCTGCGACAGGCACATGCGTGCTAGTTAATGCTGCCATCCCCAGTCCTACACATGTCTAGGCAGACGCTGCAGACCCGGCCCATGGTAGAGCCTCTCATAAGAAGAACGGTGAGCCCTTTCCGACCCTCCCATCTCCTTCTGGCGCATGGCTGCCTTCGTCCACCGCTCTTTTGACATGGAAGAGATGATCATGAGCTCCCGTGAACTGCAGCTTGGCGAGTCCATGGTGTTGGGGATTTGGGAGCGGCGAGCTGCCATGGCCACTGGCAACACGCCCCGTGTAAGATTCGCGCTTTCAACAGGAACGCTCCTGTTTGAGCAGCTGAGTCAAATAATGCGAGCCTACACCGCTAGGGAGGCCAACTTGGAGACGAATATCCGAACATGACCCTAGGGTCTCGGCAAAGACACCAGATGGACAATTCGAAAGACGCAACCAAGACGCATCCAAGACGCATCAGGAACCAATCGGTCTCCACGTCGCCACTAGATCAAAAGCTTCTAGGTAAATGGTCGTCCAAAGCCAAAAGCGAGAATCCAACGTCGAGCCCGCCGAGCAAGGAACGGGGAGTGGTGAGTGGCTGTCGCTTGCTACTATGTATTGTCGATTCCCTAGAAGGCCGAACCCATTTCTGACATGGTGCGTGTCCCGCCTTGGGTCCGGACGGGGCTGATTGCTCTGTAGACTGTAGTGTACGAATACATAGACAGGCCCACGGCATGTTATGCCAAGCTAGGTAGCTTTTTCTTCAGCAAAGCGTCGCACAGATCTGACCCTTGTTTCCTTATTACCCATTGTTCCGTATGTCAATATCCACTTTCTGTGGCCCCTAACAGGGACCCAGCAACGATCGAGGCTGAGGAGTCTGGAAGAGGTGGCGGCGGGTGCGGATAAAGGACGCGGGCCCGAGTTGTTGAGCTGCTGCACTGTGATGAGCAACATCAGCCGAAGTTTGAGTATTCGTCAATGGTCGCTCCCCTCCCCCCTTCACAGTCCTTGCGGAAGCCAAGCCATCGAAGGGATCGAGCCAGGAAGAAAAGCGGCAGCGGGCCAAGCGAGGCGAGACGCGAGATGCAAGCACGTCAATCGTCTTGCATGTGCTCATGACACAGGATAGACATTGAGCGCCAGCGGATTAGCCTTCGCGAAATTAGGATTCTTCAGCTGAAGGAGCCAATCCAGCTGGGCAACGATCTGGCGGCGAAAGCGCGGGACTGGACGTGCTGGGCCATATCCAGTCGCCTCTACACTAGGCCGTCTGTCCTATCGAGCGGTGTTGAGGGCATTCAATAGAGAGCGGCGGGGTGAGAGCTTCGACGACGGAACGATGAAATGGTGTGGCAGCTGTGAGATGAAATCGACAGGGGGGTTCTGTCATGGATTCGGGGCTAACCGCTGTAGTGACTGGCTCGCAGATTCTATCCTACCCTGGCCGCGCCAGAGACATGCAGATGATGCATCCCGCAGCAGCTAGGCAAGTCTATCCGGCATTAGCTGCCATCGGTGTATCGGCCGCAAGGACACACACACACACACAGGTGGTGCGGATCAGTCTCCGGACCTGGGCCCCAGGTCGGAGAAAGCAGGACTTGTCGCAGCCCCCAAAAAGCCGCTTGATCCTTTGACTTTGGTTCCTTTGGGCGTCCCGTCGAAGGAATTGGCCTCTTTGGAATGAGAGAGGGGGAAAAAGAAAACGCAAATGACGAAGGGCCGCCGCCCAGCCAATGAAGCCGTAGTCCTAGAGGCGATGATGACCTGCAGCTCTGTGGGGAGACACCTTGTCGGGTTTCACTTTTCCTTCCACCACCACGCCAAGTGCCAGTCCGGCGTCGACCTGAGGCGATGATTTCTCGGCCGTGGGAAAGGACTCATCTCCCGAAAATCTCCTGTCGATTGGTTTGGTGTGTCAGCTTCCTTCCCTACACAGCGTCGCGACCCTCTCGGGCGGCGGCGGTGGTGGTGCGAGTGGGAAAAAGAAAAGAGAGGAGAGGGGGGAAGCAGGTGGGAGAGGACCCGTTGGCGGCAAGGGTGATGAAGGTCCAGCCGAGGAGCCACCACCACCCCCCTCCCCCTTCCCTCATCGGCGTATAGGACGGTACTGTATGGAGTGCAAAAGGCAGGAATCAGGGCGCGCGGGTGAGAGCGGGAATTCCATCTTACCATCCCCTCTCTTCTCCTCCGCTCAAAAAGCTGCAGTCGCTGTTGAGCTCGCATACCCACCCTCCTCCAACTCCCCTCCCGTTTCTCCACGAGCGGGTTTCCGAAACTGGTCCTGTTGATCCCCGTTGTCAATTGCTGCTGCTGCTAATCACCAGTCATCACAACTGATAGTCTGATGATGACGTAGGGACCCGAATCCTACCTGGGGTCGCCGAGGTTTGTGTCCAAGAAGACGATGGTGCTTTCCTTCGGTACATGCTCAACCCGCACGTGAAGGCTCGGAAGTCTTCCGCATCGATGGTCTCGGGCATGACGCCGGTGAGGACTCGCCCAAGGGCAATGATGGAGGCGGCGTGCGAGCATAGTACGACGGCGCGTTTGCCCTCGGCATCGCATTGCTCGATGATGGCTTGTACGCCGGCGGCGACACGGTCGTGCAATTGAGCGATGGTCTCGCCGTTGCGGGCGGGAAACACGGCGCTCCGATACGTGTCATCGAGGTGAGGGAACATGGACTTTAGCACGTCGAACGAGGCCGGGGTCGGATGCTCGAACGGGGCGGCGCCATACCATTCGCAAAGTCCATGCTCGGGACGAATGGTGATGGCGTCGGCGTCGGTGTTGGGCCCAATGTTCTGCCCGCGAAGGCGATTGAGGCGTTCCTTCTGGAGGGTGACGAAGGGCGTGATTGTTTGCAGACAGCGGTAGTAGGGGCTGGAATAGACGGCTTCGATTGGAGGCTCAACGGTCAGCAGGTGGGCGCCCAGCTCCTTAGCCTGGTCGACGCCGTGTGCTGTCAACTCCGGGTCTGCGGGGATTCCTGTCGGAGATGGGATGGACGCCGTGTAGCTTCCCGTCGAAGGGTCGACAAGCCAGTTGGAGCGGAACTGAGGGGCGCCAAGGGCTGTTGTCAGAGAATGCTATTTTCTTCATCAAACCAACAACGAGCTGCCACCAACGTCGACGGCGGAGCACAACAACAATGACAACGTCTGCCTTTGGTCCACATTCGAGGACAAATGGGTTTGGTCTGGTTTCTTTCCTAACGTTTCATTTCTTGTGCGTTGAATGGAAAGGACTTGCCCCGCCCTTGTAGGGGAGTTTCTGCACATCATCGTCCTTCCTCCATCTCACCATCGTTGTCCATCAAGGTCGGAACGTCGGTCTCGGAGATGAAGCCAGTTACGACAACAACCTAGGACGGAACGGGGCGGCAGGGGGTGGGACAGAGGATTGGATGGGGACTCACTCCATGGCGGGCGATGTAAATTACTTCCAATGACATATTGTTGACGGGCGTAGCGTCGCAACCCTGGCTGAGCGGAAGGGTACGAGATGGGGTGAAGCGTGACTGGGACAGCGGCCGGGACAGGACAGCAAAAAAGATGGGTCGGGCGCTGTCGTGTTCGATTCAAGACGCGTGGTGTGTGTGTGCGTGTGCGTGCGCGCGCGCGCGAGTTGTGTTGGTTCCAGGATAAAGTGAGGACCGTGAGACGGGGCGAGGCGAGGCGAGGCAGAAAAGCAAAGTAAGGCAAGGTTCGGCGGGTGGTCGTGGTCTGTGGATGGTCAGTTCATGCAGTACGGAGTAAGCGCAGGTAGGTAGATTGCGGACGGACAGACAGGTAGGATGTGATGAAAGAGGAGAAGAATCGGCTTGGTTGGGTGTGAGAGCAGGAAGATCCGGTCAGAGCAGGCGAAGAAAAGGATGAGGCACAACCCCTGGTTCCTTCGGGTGTCCCTGTCCCTGTGACGGTTGGTTGAAGATGTCGTTCAACTAAGAGTGTCGAGGAAGAACCCGGGCCAGTTCGCCGTGTGTATTCGTACCTAATAGGTACCCTCTGCTCTGTATTCTTGCCTGCCCGCTCTGTGCTCCCCCAACCCAACGCAGCCACCCAGCCGAGGCAAATAAAACCGCAAGAGTGACCTCCTAGCCGGGGGGGGGGGGGGGGGGGG